>JBDJHY010160906.1:0-12608 GCA_039654485.1 Withania somnifera | reverse complement strand
GACCCAAAGCCTTCTAATCTGGATCAAACATAGGTGGGTAACATAAACAAGAGGTACCAAGGTTAGAGTAACTGAAACTGGTGCTGAAGATGGAGGAACTAGTGCTGGAGGCTCACAAACTAGAAATGATGACAATGAAGGAAAAATATCAAAACCATGAATACTCGATGTTGATGGCACTCCTAAACCATCAGATCTAGGTGCTGGTGGCACATTCACAATAATCAATATGGGACTGAAGTAGGTAACGCACTTAGTTGGTTTACTCAAAGTACCCAACAAATGCATTAGAAAACCATTTATCTTGGGTGATAATGCTGGAGCTAATGAAGGCATTGGAGAGAATATAGCTGGTCCCTATACCCCTAGAGGTTATTGTCTCAGTATAGGCTCAGGCGCTCGTTCTGGATATGCAATTGGTGCATTATCTCCCAAAGCTGCTGAAGATCTTGTACATTCCATCAGTTGGAGAGTGAAATACAAAAAAATATTTTTAAAGAGACCAACTATGATGCACAATCGTACTAACAGTGAAAGAAGGTGAATTCCTAATGATGTCATATAGAAAATGATCAGATACAGAAAACTCCACACCTAACCCATAAGACTCTACTAGTCACTGGCTTATGTATCATGGATATCGACATACCAAGTGTGTGATACAAAATTATAAGCAACCTAATATTTTAGGTCATGACGCCACAAATATATCACCTAGGAGAACCACCCTACCAAAAAGTAAATCATAAATAATAAACTAAGTGCAGAAGATACAATTTAATTAAGGAACAGGGAGAAACAAAAGTCTATAATGAGTTACAAAAAATCCTAAATCTTGTTATCTAGATACAATGAGGTGCTACTACAAGATTATAACTTCTGAAAACAAAATTATAACATCTGCCTTAATACAATAATATAAAAACACTTAATTAAAGAGATAAAAGATCAACTCCAGATGCCAGGAGTAGTCCTCTACCTTTGCAAAATCTAATGCTCGATCAAAATCAGCGGTGAAAACGCATACTAGGATATACATCAAAGGGATGAAGAGGTGTAGTCTTAGTACCAATACAACAGGCACCCAGTAGGCTATACAAACTGGGAATATATAATAAATAAGAGCAACAAATAGATTGATAAAGCAAATAGGTCACCAGAGTCAAACTAGGATTCATAAACATAAAAAGCTATATAACAGTAAAAGGAAAGTAATAAACCCAAGATACATATGACAAGGAAAAGTCAGCCAAACAAGTAGAAAAACATCTAGTCCATTCTTGACTATGAAGTACAATAAATAATAGAAGTGGTGTTATACTGGTAACCGCATTTAAAAAGACTGTGAAAAAGTCTAAAATAATAATTATAAGCATAAAAAGAGGCATGATAGGGAATGATGAAGTAAGCCCATCCATTTAACAACTACCATACCACCAGTAGAAGTTATCGATGAACTCTTTCCACAATCAACCAATATCAATCACAGTATCGCATCCTTAGGCTATTCAGAGATAAGCCTTCTTCTCGATGCATCTTAAAATTTATAGGATAAAACCTACTCATAGTGATATGGCCTCACGGATGAAGTCCATAATACCTTATTAGTTCCCACCTCATAAGTCTGATTATGGTATGAAGGGTACATCTGATGCAACTGAGAGTCAGACTCATGAAGTGGATATTAACAAGAATAGGCCAATGTAATCCAAGAAAAATGCCCATAGTCGTATATCTCAACAAAAATTTAAGTAGGTATGTAAATAATTAGACAAAAAAGGATGAATGCAAATCCTCCAATACCCATCCTTACGAAGAGTACAAACAACAAACAACACAGACAAACAAGGTATGCATGATATAATGAGATAATAGTAAAGCAAACTCGTATGCTTCTACCCAAACATCTTGAGTACGTCAGGCAGAAATAATGGAAGGAATCGACCCATATACCCTTTCTTCAGTCACGCTCGAGCCCGAATTGAAAGGTTTTATGAGAGGCCATAACCCGCATACAACTAACTTAAAAAGTAAACAAGAATTACACAACATAAATAACAAATCTTATGTGCCATAAATATACCTTAAATAAACATAAGTTGTATTAGGATATCTAACCGATCTATATTAGAACTGATCTCAATGATCGAGTCCAGCCGCAACTGAGAATATATCCTAAATATTATGTATGTCTAGCTCATGACCTCGACCATGGCTTGTAATAACTCAAAATAGGAGTATAACACATTAAAATCCTTTTATCCTCATAACTTATTAGTTACACAAATTTTACTTATTTAAGCCTATTATACTGAAAATGAGCTCGTACATAAAAGATCTTAACAATCTCGTCAGTCCTGCCAAGGCACAAATTGTACAAAAAGCATAACCAACCAAGTCGAATAACTGATACTCATGGATATTTCCAATAAACCCACCATCTATGTTCCATATTCATGGAAAGACCATCCAGGGTCGCAGGTTAAAGATAATTTCAATTTCTACAACAACACTTAGCCAAGAAGCGGACTAAAAGAGTGGATAAGGTCATGGGTGAAAACCTAGAAATCACACCTAAGGATGTTTATTTATCCCTATTAACTCCCAATAAGTCTAGTCTAATATCATAAGTATAGACTACCTATTGGACTACAAAGCAATCGCAAATACAACATAGAAAAAGCCCAAAATTCTCAAAAAGCTAGAAGAATGCAAACAAACTCCAATGATCACACAACTATCAAAAAAATAATATAGAGTTTAAAAGGAATCCAGTGATACCATAAAGATATGAAAATATCTGGAGTCAAAATATTGGTCAAAATGGGCATACGAACCCACGAACCCAAAACTCCAAACAAAGAGTCATAATGTTCCCCATGACATACAAAACTTATACCAAAAATTTGAAGCTAAGAAGACCTAGAAAATAGCCTTAAATAATCAAATAAAGGAAGAAATACACATAATGAAATTGGGGATTTTTGATGAAATAAATGTGGAATTTACCAAAATTGATGGGGAATCAAGGTAATTAAGTTTCCAAAGTCACCCATAACCTTATGAGAAAAGACAAGTGATTTAAATAAGCTTTTAGAGATTTGGAAGCTAAAATGATGATCAAAGATGCAAGAAATTTTGTATTTAAGGTTTTTAAACCTCCAGGTGTACTTAAATACTTAAAGTGTCAATGCTATCCCTTGGGTGCAAATGCAGAAAGTAAATAAGGGGAGTTGGTCTAGGTAAACCTTCTACACACGTGGTAGACCAGTTTGAATGTGGGAACTCAAACACGGTCCATCCTTGATAAGGAAAAGGTATCCAATACTACAATAATTGACAGCTAAAACAACTAAAAACAACAAATATTCAAAAACTCAAAATTGTGCTCAAAATATATCCAGAGTCCGATGAACACAAAGCAAATATGCAAAATACATGGAAATAACATTCTGGACTCAAAAACACAAACAAAATTCCACTTCTAAGTAGTTTTTCTGATATGTTTACCAAAGTCAAATAATTTGGTAAAATAAATAACTTTCAAACCAAGCACTCGAAATGGGATCATTTGGTATGGAAATCACTTGGTAGAGTGTTGTGTTTTTCATAAGAATGGTATTGCCACTCTATTTTGAGATAGATCACTTGGTATTATCAGGTCATAGGCTTGGAAAATTCTTCAGAATGAAGTGGCCTTTGAGGAGGTTTGCCATGAGACCTTGGGCCTGGTGGTTAGGAAGTCTGCATGATGAAGAGGGCTGGTTGTGATCCATCTGGGATATGAAAGAAGGAACATCAATGGTTGATTCATATGCGGAGAGTTTGGACATGAGGCCATATATTTTCCCCTTTTGGGGCCCTATTGTCATAGCGGTTTGAGTTTAGAAACTAGAGTTCATGTCTGGTTTATTTGGCCTATCTTTTGAGTATTCAGGATGTGTCTAGTAATTCCTGATCCATGAGGATACATTATAATAGACAGGGGTTATAGAAACAGACTCAGCTGGGTTAGGCCAGGTAGTCCCTACAGACCCTACCTCAGTAAGATTACAAAGGCTAAGGTATTTGGAGTATTCAACATCGTCAAGGAATTACTAGTGGTTGTCAATAGTCTAGAATACGGCAACGTAGGAATGATAGGGGTAGTAATCCTCCTCCGTCACATCATCACAAATATCTCAATAAAATAATTTGGGCCTCCTCGCCATCAACGGATGTCAGTCAGAGTATCCATCCTATTAGGTACATATCTACTAAGATTTGAGGTTATAGTGGATAGAGGGACTCAGTTAATATTTTATACAAAGGTAGATATCATGGTTGTATGAGTATGGATATTCAACCTAATATTCTAGATAATTCCCTCGACGTAAGATCATTCAGTCATCACTAGTTGCAACCTCGTATCAGCAGTCAGTAGGAGTAGGTGATAGTCCTAATAGTTTGTGATTTGTCTATGGAGGTTTGGCTATTCAATAGGGAGTTCCCCAATTATGGGTTTCTTATGTATACTTGTCAGAAAAGTTTTTTGGTGGTTGTCCATCTATCAGTTCGTGGATGTGGGTAGGGTGTTTCAAGAGAGCTACCTTTGACCTCTATTTTTACCATAATATTATTTTATTCTGTTCCCAGTTGGATTATGTTAACATAGGTGATTCCTACTTATTTCTTTCTTATTTTATCTGTTCTAGATTGAGAGATCTTATCTTTATTGATGTTGAATCATTGACTAGGTTTAGGCCTTACAATTTGCCTTTGATGTTGTGGCCCTTTTGTTATGTAATTCCTTTGTGGAACTTGGGTTTTATTTTGATTTATGAGCAGAGTCTTGTATATTAGCACAGGCAGGTTTCTGGGAGTCCTTTTGAGGATGTGGTCTTGTGGCTTAGGGGCTGAGTCCCCTTATTTAGATGGGCCTTAAAATATCCTAGCTTAGATTTAAGCACCCTGGTTTTTTCTTACCCTAAGTGATGTAGCATCCTTTTATTATTTGTATATGACGAGGTAATATTTTAGTTGTGTATCCTAGTAAAGGATTACAGTGGTTTGACAAGTTAGCTTATAGATATTTTATGATAGCGGTGTTGAGCCTTCTAATGACTAGTGGCCTTCATGATTTCATCAGGAATGAATAGGTTAACCTATTCTCCCTAGATGTAGAAATGTTATATTGTGATTATATCTTAGTTATACCCGTTGTATCTTGATAGTTTGATGTGAGTCCGTAGACCCTTGCCAATTGATTTTTGTCTTACATCCAGTCAGGAAATTAGTCCCTTAGGGATTTTTATTAACATTACCAATATGCAGTTTATTCATTCTTCTAGGAAGATGCCTTGTTATCCTATTTTGACCTTTCCTAACTTCGAGCTAGTCCGTAGCTCTAAGTTGTGACCCATGCTATTAGTGTTTACTATTGGTTTGTTCTAGAGAACCAAATAGAGTAGTTTTGTGAGTAAATAACTTGCTCTCTCTTTTAGTGGTCCTTCGGTTCTAGATTGATTTCCAAAGAGTTATCCTTATCCTTCGCCCATGTCACGTTTAAATAGGGTTGGCTATTATCTCTTGGGATCCCTCAGTTGTGGTTGCTAGTAGTTGGTCTTTGTAACCTTAGGCATGTAACTATTCTTGTAGGTAAAAGTGCTCCATTATTCATGTATTGAGGTTGTCATATCCTAGAAGATTTCATATGCCCAGTTATATGATTGATTTCTGGCCATAGTCAGTTGATGCTACCGTGTATGCTTTACCCGCTTGAGCTAATACTATATTGGTTTCTGCTGAGATTGCTTGTGTTTAGACTAATGATTTAGTTAAATCAGGCTTTAGTCATGTTTTGTGATTGTTTCCTTTGTATTCGAGTTAGGATGCTTCCAGGTTCTTAGTTAGGGGCACTAATCTTTAGAAGGTTATAAGTAGTTGGAGTTTATCCCCATACTCAATTTATGATGATCACTGGTTTTGGGCATTTGGATTTTCGATGATGGGATGGTTTGGTTTATTACATTGTGTTGTTATAAGACGAGGGTAGATGAGCTTATAGTTCTAATTTTAGGTTACTATCAGGGTGTGGGTAGTATTAAAGCGTACCTTAGGGTGATAATTTTCTTAAGTTTTGAATGTCTGTTCGAGTTAATTCACAGTTGATTTTAGTATTGGTAGGATGATTTTGATGATTAGGGTTTAGATAGTCAGTGTAGTTTTAGTTCTAGGATGAGAGTAGGGTTGGCTTTGCAAGCAACGTTAACCACACTTGTGATACCTGATGTTGTTAGTTAGACGATTGATATTGGTTTCTTTTTTGTGATATTGTTAGTTGGTTTTACCATAAAAGCTCGTACTCTTGGGATCTCTCCTATAGGATTCCATTATTATCTTACGGTATGCTATACATAGGTATTGGTACTTGTTGTTCAAGGGTTGATTATTTGATTCAGGCCACTCTTCTTGAGGCCCATGGTACCAGATACTTCATATCCCTACAGAGATAGGGTAGAGGGTCCTCGTACCTTTATGTTTGAGAGGTCTTTTGTTTATACAAGATCATAGTTTCTATTATATTGGGTAGTGGTACCCGATGCACAAAATGATTTACTGAGGATATTACAATACTGATTTTCCATCCATAGACTGGCAGCCAGTGTGATTGGATTATTTGGACACCCTAGGATACATTGTGGGATTTTGTCCTCGATTTTGATAATGGTCAAGTTTGATATTTAATCGTGGTAAATATTCATATGATGAAAATTTCTATTCCAGTTTATATATTGTGCCATTAAGGGTTTATTTACCAATGCTTCAACTACCAGCAGGTGAATTTTTGAATATGACAGTCCAGGTGGTACATTACAGCGACTCCGTATTCCTGAGTTTAAGTCGGAGAATATTATCATGCATTTTGTTTTCGGAATCCCTCATACTTCAACGTATTGTGATTGTATATGGGTCATCAGAGATTGATTGAACAAATCTGCTCACATTTTACTGACTTTATCTTCTTGGGCTGTAGTACCCAGAGAATTACTGTTTTGTACATTGGGAGGCTTCTTCTTCTTTGTACGGTGATATTTTATATTATATCATATAGGATATGTAAGTTTATTTAAGTTTCTGGACAAATGTACAGCGTGATATGGGTACAAAGGTAGCTTTGAGCATGAGTTTTCACCCAAAGGAAGACATGTAATCAGAGTAGGGTAATTCGGTACTCCAAGATATATTTTGGAATTGTATTTTATTTGTAGTGGTAGCGTGGATCAATATTTAGATTTTCTAGAGTTATTCTATATTAACAACCATCATTCAATTATTTAGATAGCACCATTCTAGGTTTTGAATGGTATGCATTCCTAATTACTGATTGGTGGGTACAATAGTGTTGAGATTAAACCTCAAACTTATAATTTGGTTTGAGAAACTACAGAGAGAGTCAGACCTATTCGGGATATATTTCGTACAACACAGAGTAGACTAAGTTAACATAAATTATAACTCTTCTTCTTGAGTGTTATACTTTGGAATTGATTGCTAATTTGTTGAGAGCTATATGAGATCACAGAGCATATTAGCGAGTTTGCTTATAGATTGGTCTTACCTTATGAATTAGTAGAGGTATGCCCCATTCCAACCACATCTCCATGCCTCATCTCTATATGAAAGATTTATACCATCCACTATTTTGAGAGAAAAGATCTATCAAAGCAGAAAGTCAAACTTGCTCTCTTTCCACGCCTTTCACTCTGTTTGTTTGAGCAAATTGGATGATCGGGCCGAGGGTTACCCCCTCTTCCCCTCACTCTCCTTTTTTTACTATGAGTCATCATGATTGGATGGCTGGTTAGTTTGTGTCGAGTACCTCAAGTTTGCTATTGATGAAAGATGTAGATAGATCAGGTCAAAGATTAATTATTTTATGAATGTTCATTAGGCGCGTGCCCGAGTTGAACAGGACATTGGGAGGTTAGAAGAATCGTGTGAATCTTACATTCTTATTTTTTTCGACTTGTTCCTTCATAACTTTTGCGGAAAAAAGTTTCTTTAGTTGTTGATATTGTAATGGCCCTAGAGGCCATTTCAATTATTCCCTTTATTTTTTTTCTACATTTAGAGAATTCTTATAAATGCCTCATGATATTTGTGACTTGATGGGATTGATAGGTTGGTTCCCTTGCAGTTTTACCATTTAAATTCCTTTACTTATTGTTACTTCGAGATTTACTTAGATTATATGATCCTGAATTTCAACTTTGTCAATTCCATTAAGTTCGTAATATCGATTAAATAATGATTCCATATATGGATCGTTGAAATCAAACCCCATTTCCATTTTGAGGCTGAAATATTCAGACCGAGGCTAGCTGGGTGCCGAAGCATCACGATCGTATGCCCTTTTCCGTGATTGCATAGCCCAATTCACTTGTACATCTCAATCGTGTGGTGGTGAACCATGAATGCATAGTCCAGGTTTAGTATTCATCAAGATCACATGGTGGTAGGTCGCAATCTCACAGGCTAAGGCGTCCAGGGGTCGCAATGACATGGCGGTGAGATACGATTGCATAGGCGACCTGGCAGGCCTACATATATTTCTTCTTTAATTTTTTGATGAAAAATTTGCAAAGTATCTCAAATTCTTGGAAATTCTGATTCTAAATAAGTAGGATTAGGTAGATTAATTAAATTTCACTCTTTGGATTCATATTCTTGTGGTTTTATGCTCGATTCTACAAGGTAATTATTTGTTTTCGCTATTGCAATAAAGTTTCCATGATACATAAATTTTCTAGGTCTTGTACCATCAATTCCTATAGTTAGTTTGAGCCCTATTTTGTACCATAAGAAGAATCAGCAATGCTCTACGTGCTGGTGTAACTATTTTTTTCCCAAGCTATTAGGGTTTTTGGACTCATCTTTCGTCAAATTTAGACCCTCTATTTATATTTATAGAAATATGGTTCTTTTTTTACTCTTCCAGACTCGTGGATTATGTTTCTTTCTAGTTTGTGTAGTTCAAAGCTTGTTTGTGGTTCTTCGCTTCTCTAAGTGTGACTTTCCAGGTTTCAACCGACACAAGGTTGGATACATTCTAGTTTCTTAAGACTGGGTATAAATCTATTATATGTATGTTAAAGCCCCATCTCAAGGCTGGGATTGCTACTCAGACCCCGATATGCTTATCCTTCCATCCTAGGACTTACTTATCTGGCTTGTATCTTTGTTACTTATCTTGGGGATGTATATCCCTACCAGCGTGTTCAACACCGACTCTGGAACATATTATGGTTTGGAAAGGAGTATAGCCTTTGGTGAGCATTGTGTATATGCTGAATCTGGAATGTAGACTATTTGGAAGGGGATTATACTAGTAGTTAGAGTATAGTAGCTATACCCTGATTTAGGTTGGTGGATTTAGAGTCGATCTAAGTACGTAGATAATTTTTTGTATTACATGAGATGTTGAGTATGATTATGGAGTGTGTAGCCACTGGCCATAGATAGCCAGATGCAGCTTCACTATATAGTTAGTAGCCCTATGTGATTATATTATACCTATATGATACGTCTCTGCTTGATAATTAGCAGCCCCGTGTGATGATATTGTGCCCTAGCCTGGTGGTACCGTGTTAGTGAATTTTATTGGACTGAGCTATGATAGCTTTATGTTTTCCCATGTATAGGTGTGTAATTTTCTCTTATTAAGTCTTCCTATGGGAAGTTGTAGAATCTTTGGTACGATTAATCAAAGCTTGAGACTATAGTTAGGCTAGAAAAGGATATACCTTGAGACTAGGGCTTTGAAGCCATCCTATGGATTTCAGTTAGCAACCTTATACCAGTTTAGTCTATTGATTGGTTATGTTTAGCGAGCATACATTAAATGTTTTAAAAGGTAACTTTATTTTGACAAAATAATAACCGAAAACCGATTTCATATATGCTTAAATCTTCCATGGCTGCACTTATGTGCAGTATGGAGCTATTTTTCAAATCATTTGAGGATATTTTCTCACTATCACCATGATTTCTTGATATTGCCTACATGGAAATAGTTCGATTCTACCGAGATTTTGATTCTTCCTATATGGATGGACTTGAGTTTCCATTGAGATACGATATAATATACAGGCTGAGCTCAAGTTTTGGCATCTTTGACCTGATGATTATTCCACCAGTTGGCTATTTACGACAATTCATACGTGGGATTAGATCCCTCCATGGAACCTATAACCACGGGGGGCTATGCCTGATATATTGCTTCTAGTTAGGAATTGCAGCCCGAGAGAGGGGTCTAATAGAGTACGTAAGTATACAAAAAACCTTCTGTGGGTCCATTCCTGGTAGATTCTTTTATCAAAGAGGATGCATACATGCACTATTTACTTTTTGAAACCCCTTTGCATTGCATCCGTATGCGTTGATTTTTACTCTTCGGGACATACGGGGGGAGGGGTACCTATTGGTTTATTTGGTTGCCTGATTGTACCTACCAGTTGAATGGGGTGTCGGATGGGTTTGTTTTCTAGTAGACATTGTTTGTTCCCTTTTAGTTCTAGCAGGAACTATTCATGCATTGACTTTGTTTATTTTTATCCTATGTTGTTGATGGTTTTGCATTATCTTATTGGTCCTTCCTTGTGTTGGTTACGTTGGAGCACCAGGTACATGTTGCGTTCGGTCATGATTTTTTTTGGCCTAAGTTTTTTATGTGATACCTTTATTGTGACTTTCCTCATACTTGATAGATGATACTACACATACTGATAGCTGACCCCTTTAGTGCACTGTTAGCTATTATGGAAATTACCCTATTTTGTTTATACGTTGTGTGCCACTTCATTATTTGTTCTTGATCACTCGTTACCTTGCTTATGCTTATGTTTTCTCGGTCGACCTATGATGGCTACTGGGTAACAATTTTTTTGGTACTCATGATACACTTGTGCATTTTTCTGATGTATTTTTTAGTATGAATCATCTAGAAGAATGCGATCATGTGACCTAGTTTGGTGTTGTTTTAGGAGCTATAACGGTAGTCGGCATTCATGCTTATCGGTCCTCCTTCTGTCTTTATAATTGTTCTACTTGGAGTGTCGATAGCTATTTTGTAGTTTTTCCCCCATTGTGAGTTGTATTTTGTACTTTTCTACATATAGATGTTTTACAACCATGATACTAGGTTCTGGGGAGTCATGTTCAGTTGTGTATTTTCGTGTTTTACTTCTATTTCTTATCTTTGTCTCCTTTCTCTTTTCTATTGGTTCTTGCTAATGGACCATCATTTCACGCTCCAGGACATAGGTATGCTTTTCTAAAGGTGGGATGCAGATGTCATCACAACTTTATTTTTTGGATCGTGACACTAACATCATGGGTAAAATATAAATGATCCCAACAAATTTCACAGAACTAATCTCCTAGACTAAAGACTAGATAAGTCCCAAATGGTGCATGGATAATCAAATCCCCACCATGATACAAGAAGAACGATAATCAAAGATAAGGGTGGATATGAAAAAATAGTCTAGGGATGCATAAGAGAGAGGGTAGTCCAATATGCTCAAAATATCTATGGTCAACCCATCTATCAAAACTATCAAGACCCAAGAATCAAACTCCTCAATGGTTACCCAACAGGATCTAACTACAAGATCCATTAATAAGGAATCAAGTACTGGGGAAAAAAGAAATAACATTATCAATAAAAGCATAACAAAAATTTTCATCACAGAAAAAACAACAACAATGAGGTAAAACAGAGTAACACAGAAGCATAGAAGCCAAATAAGGGCACACAAAGTCAAACAAAACAAATAGAGGTACGAATAACATATATAAATGGGAACTATATATTTAAGCCAAATAAAGCCAAGGCTGGTCAGTAAGAACTAAGAAAATCAAACTTGAGGTCACAACAACTAAGGTATCTTGTGGAATCTGGCCTAGATGTGCTGATGGATAGTCCACTGTACATTGGGACACTTTACATCAATATGATTGAAGCTCTGAAACTGAAAGCACAACAAGCCCCGAAGGAAATCCCCACAAAAATGACCGGAGTCACCATATGCTTAGCATAACCCTAGCATAACCCTAGCCTCCACCACAGCCTACTAATCTCGAAAAACTACCCCTCAATGTTTGTCCAGAACTCTAACCAATAAAGCAAACTGATCCCCATCAAAAGTTCATGGAACTATTTGAACTAGCTTAATAGGATGACCCCCGGATCCTACCTTACCATCACCAAAGCTACCCAGAGACTGAGACACCTAATCACCTCCTCCATAAGCTTTATGATATAGACCGTCAATAAATCTTACACAATAGTAATCTGACTGAATGAATGACCTACAACTACAAAAAGTGCAAGTGATAAATGGAGGAGAAGAATCAAAACATTAATAAAGCTCCTAGGTCTCATACTAGGAAGGATAAATGATAAAGGTCTGTCAAACTAATACATAGACTATTGCCTGATACTCAGCAATAGATAACAAACCCTATTGTAGACTCTACTGGTTGGGCAGAGTTTGCCAAAAGATTTTTTGTGGAGGAGATCCGCCGAGATCTGTCACCAGCATAAAACTCACCCCTCCCTTTGT
>JBDJHY010160895.1:0-12608 GCA_039654485.1 Withania somnifera | reverse complement strand
ACCCTAAACCCTAAACCCTGAACTCGAAACCCGGAACTCGGAACCCGGAACTTGAAACCCTAAACCCCAAACCCTGAACCATAAATCCAAAACTCGAAACCCCAAACCCCGAATCCTGAACCTCAAACCCCGAACCCAGAATATTAAAACCCAAACCCTGAACCTCAAACCCTCAACCCTAACCAGATTTTAATCAAACCATTCCCCTTTGTTGTTGGAATGTAGAGCTGATAGTCCAGATATTAAAAAATCTTTCAAATTTCTTAACTTTTGGACAACACATGAGGGTTTTCTGGAAGTAGTGAGACAGAACTGGAATACTGATACAGTGGCTAATCCTTACATGAACTTCAACCTTAAATTGAAGAAGATGAAGAGAGTCTTATCAAACTGGAGCAAGACAATATATGGGGACAT
Organism: Withania somnifera; assembly: GCA_039654485.1. Classification (NCBI taxonomy): domain Eukaryota; kingdom Viridiplantae; phylum Streptophyta; class Magnoliopsida; order Solanales; family Solanaceae; genus Withania; species Withania somnifera. The sequence continues at coordinate 12,191 of JBDJHY010160895.1, read as the reverse complement.
ATTTCATAAAATTTCAAGCTTGGAGGATGTGATTAAGACTATGGAAGAAAGACTTGTACTTGACCCTTCACAATGGAACAGACACAGTCTATCAAAAGCACAGGCAGAATTGATAAGGGTTATGCAGATAGCAGAAGAATTTTAGAAGAAAAAAGCAAGCATGAGTTAGTTCAAATATGGAGAAAAGAACTCAAAATTTTGGAACTCAAAAGGGAGGAGCATTGTAGAGAATATATTGCTTACTCAAGAAATCATTACAGACATTAGACTGAGGACAAGGTCTGGACCAAATGTGGTCATGAAGCTTGATATGCAGAAAGCCTATGATAGATTATCATGGTTGTCCTTAACAAAGGTCCTAAGAAAGATGGGGTTCTGTGAGGGTTTCATAGTCTTGATTGGAGATACACTGAATAACAACTAGTACTCAGTGATGGTAAATGGGCAACCATATGGTTTTTTCAAGTCTAGTAAGGGACTAAAATAAGGAGATCCCCTCTCCCCTACTCTCTTCATCCTGGCTGCTGAGGTGATATCAAGAGGACTAAATGACTTGCATAATGATCTATTTTTTACTGGATATGGACTCCCAAAATGGAGTCCAAAGATAAACCATTTGGCTTATGCAGATGATACAATAATTTTTGCTTCTTCTTGCTATATTTCACTGCAACTTATCATGGATGTGCTAGCTAATTATGAGAATTCTTCTGGACAGAAAATACAAGGACAAAAGTGCAATATACATGCTCATCATACAATGGTTCATTCATAGCCAATAAAGTTTAGGGCGACCTTCAGCAGGGCTAGGACACCACGTATAGCCCATCACCCTCTATGCCGCTCCACAAAACCCCCAAAAGAAAGCACAACAAATTAAACTATCTAACCAAGGCGTCTAACCTAACAGTCATCCCACATAACTATCCACACCAACATGTATGTTATCATAACCCTATCTATATAAAGGTAAACCTAGCCTACCTGCGCTTAAATAAGAATCCTCAGTAAGCATGCAACACAGGCCCCAATCTTCGAACGAAGCGGATATTCCCCAAACTATCAAATCACACATCATGGGACCAAAACATGATTAAGAATACCCATATTTCAAAGAGAAATTTGGGTTAATAAAATGGGCCTAGAAATTGGCCCGCCAGCCCCACAGCCTGAAAAATAAACTTAAAATTCCGTATGAAGGCCTCGCCTCAAGTAACACGTGGTTCAAATTTAAGCTCAATTTAACAACTGAAATGTCCTCAATTTTCCAAGAAACGTTATGCACAATTATAAAATGTCATGCAATTAATGGTCCCAATATAAAATATGCAAGAACATACCCGAAAAGTAGGCAACAACATTCACAATAGCTCGCTAAACTTAACTAATGCCAAATCCAGATGGACATAATTTCAATAAAAAAATTTAGAATAAAAACATTAATCCACTATTAAAGATTAAAAAACATATTTTGGGGAAGAAACAGCTTACTCAATAGAGATGAAATAATGGAAAATGTTCCCTAATGCTCTAAACCCAAGATGAACTAATTAATACTTGGATTTGGTTAAAATTGAGATATCAAGATGAGAGGATTTTTAGAAAATGGGGGGAGGAAATGAATTTTTTAAGTTAGAAATTAAACATTAAAATTGAAAAAGTGACTGGTTTATTGGTCTAACAGTCTAATAAATCGACAGCCCCTAAAAAATGATCACTTGGGGGTGACTGATTTATCGGTCCAAAGTACCAATAAATCGGCATCCTCCCAAAAGAATCTCGAACCCTGGAAGGCAAAAAATTTATTATCAAAATAGCTAATTTTTTGGTACTAACTGATTAAACAAAAAAAGGACTGATTTATCGGCCCGATAAATTAGTCTACATCAACACCATAAAAACAACTATCTTTAAAATTCCAACAAGGGGTTCGAAAATAAAATAGAGTCCAATTTTAACAAACCAAATATGTATCTTGCATAAAAAACACATTATGGACTCAATGAAATCTATAAAATAACCATTAGAGGTTTTTTGCAAGAAAAGGATGCCTAAACCAAAACCAATAAAAGAAGCAAACTTCTAACATTCCTTATCTACACCCAAAATAATCCCGGACACCTCTAGAGGCATACAAAAGGTCAAACTAGCAAGAAAATTTCATTCTTGAGATGATGGAAATGTCAAAATTTTTATTTGACTCTCCAATCACCAAAACACCACCCAGCCTCCTAATTAGTTTGACTGAACTAAATTTCAAAGTGGCAGGTAAAACTCAAAACAAAAACCTAAGGACACAAACATAAGATCTTCCTAGACCAAAGTTGGTATTCTAGAGCTAATGGAAATATCCGAATGAAATTTTGAGTGCATTTACTAAGAATTCGCCCTAAAGTTCAACTATTATAAGGTTAAGCATTAAATATGGGTAAAATGAGATAATAGGTCATATAAGTGATACGGATCAAAACTAACAGTACCAGCAAGTTATTAATGGCTTGAGGAATCTAACAACAAGCTCTAAACATAGAAAAGGATAAAAGATAAGTAAATGACCAAACAGGTCATTACAGTGTTACAGGATTATTTTAGTTGGGCCTCGATAAATTCTGATGGTGTATTGTGGGTTCATGGCTACAAAGTAATTCTATGAGTTGGTAAATTAATTCAGACTCTATTGAATGAGGCCCACTACTTCATACATTTTATCCATTTGGGTATTCTGAAAATGTAACACGACCTGAGGTAGCATTACTTGTTGAAGGGCATAAGAAAAGCTATATCGTCCTTTGTGTCTTTGTGTTTGAACAGTTAGTAGGTAAAGTTTTATCACCAAAGATAAGGAAGTGAGATAGAGATACTCTTTATTCTTGAGTTGAAGTGGGAGTGAATTACTATAGACTTTATTCAGGTTTTTCACGCATATCTAGAGGCCATGATCGTATTTGGGTCATCGTAGATCAATTGACCATGTTATATTAGTTTCTTCCAACACACTCTTCTTAGCTGAAGAGAGACAAGCTGAGTTATATGTTCACGAGATGATTAGGTTTTTTGGGGTACCAGTTTCCATTATATCTAATCAAGGAACATAGTTTACCTTACTATTTTGGAGGTTGGTTTTGCGAGAAATGGGTACTGAGGTTTTCTCGAGTCCAACATTTCACCCATAGATTAATCAAAAGTCTGAGAGGACTATACAAGTACTTCAGGTTATGTTATAGTTTTGTGTTTTTTATTTTGGTGGAAGATGGGATAGGTATTTGACTTTAGTGGAGTTTTCATATAATAACAATTATCATTCCATCTTTTAGATGGCACCTTTTAAGGCCTTGTATTGTACACATTATAGATCTCCTGTTTGATTGTTTTGTGGCAGAGAAATTTGACCACTAATTTCTAATTTGCTCAAATAATTGGAACCAATTGGGTATAAGAAACAAACTGTATGAAGTTCAAGTTATTCGAAATAAAGCCAGATTAGTTGCTCAACAATAGTCACAAAAAAAAGAAGTAGAGTAAGATCAATCATTTTCTCCTATTAAAAATTAGATTCAATTAGAATATTACTTGAATATGCATCTTTTTAAAGGTTTCAAGCTATTTGAAATGGATTTTAAAAGTGTTTCTTTAATGTATTAATTGAATAAATTGTTTTTGTAAAAAACGTCCTAGTTTTGAACATTTTGAGTTTCCTATTAATGTGCTCAAATTGTCTAATGCTTTTTAAGGTCTCAAACAAGTTTCAAGATCTTGGTATGACAAACTAATTGCACTTTTAATAAATAATGCATTTATAGAGAAAAAATTGATAACATTCTCCCTATTCAAAATAATTTTGTCTTACAATTTGATTGTGCAAATTTATGTATATTATATTTTATTTAGTTGTTTAGATTCCACTTTGTGTAAGGAATTTTCTGAGCTATTACATGAAGAATTATAGATGAGCGTGTTGGGAGAATTGACTTTTTTTTCTAGGATTGGAAACAATGCAATCAAATCAAGGAACATTTATTTTTCAAAGTAAGTATGCTACAGAACTTATCAATAAATATGGGGTGGCAAATGCAAATGTTCTTTGAATGCCTATAAACACTACCACTGCACTTAATACAAGTGAAGGAGGAAAAATATTTATGAAACCATCCATACAAGTCTGATAGGATCCTTACTATATTTAGGAACTAGTTGACATCACATTTTGTATAATGTATGTAAATTCACGCGATTTCTATCTGATTCTAAAGAGTCTCATCCAAAGTTGGTAAAACAATCTTTAGATATCTTTTTGGAACAACTGACTATGGACTTTTGTATAAAAAAGATACATCTTTTACCTTTGGAATGGTTTATAGATGATAGAAATTACTAGTGTATATTTTCAATTACTTAGAAAATTCCTTATTTCACAGTATAGTAAGAAACAAAATTATATAGCTCTATATAAGATTGAATACTTGTATATTGATGCTCAACAATACTGTGTACAAATATTATGGATGATAAATCAACATAATGAATATGATTTATTTTTCAAGCCTGTGAAATTTTTCTAATAACTCTTGTGCCGTATGCATTACAAAGAATATGTTCTATTATTTGAGATCAAAGAATTTAGATATTAAACATCACCTTATTACGAATCATGTTCAAAAATGAGATGTTGAATTAGTATTTGTTAGAACATATGTGCAGCTTGAAAATTTCTTCATAAGACCTCTTCTTCAAGAAAGAATATGTTTTCTAAGAGAGTCACTTGGTAATTTTTCCAAATACTTTCTTGAATTAAACTTTGTAATAGCTTCCCCTAATCTTTTTGATTGATCCCAAGGGGGAGGGGGGGACAATGACTTCTTTTATTGTTTTGCATAGGATTTATATATATAGATGCCGGGGGAGATCATGACATGTAAAATGAAGACTATCTTGGATATTGGGGGAGCTTTAAAGAGTTAGGAAGTTGAATACTATGAATCATGGTTATCATTCATAAAAAATGGGGTACTTTTTACAGTTCTAATTTTGATGTATGACAACAAAATTGCAAGAGCTCATAAAAAAAGTCAACCTGAGAAATCCTCGATAAAAAGAAAAGGTGTCACAATAATTACTGGAAAATTCTAGAATTTTAGAAGTGTTTGAAGTTGTTAAAGTATCTATGATCTAGATGACTCGGAGAGAAATACATCTTTAAATTAGATTATAATTTATTATTAGTGTTTCCAAGATGACTTATCTTATGGTAGATTGTACTTCAAATGGATGGAATTTAATCACTTCTGCTTCTACCATTGGATCTAACGACAAATAGTCATCAATATGATGCCCCCTTCTTTTTGTAAAGAGATTAACATCTTATCTCTTTTAAAGGATCAATACCCTTGCCTTTTAAGGAACAGTTCCCACATCTATATAAGGGACTAGTAAAGGATAGAAAAACATAGTGGAAACATCTTGCAGCCCACAAAGACTGGATCAAGGCTTATTTTGAGCACCAACATCTATAAAAACATCATGTGCATATTTTTATTTTGCCATAGTTCTACATTTATTACTTATTATATTGCAGTACTTGTTGACTATTTCAAGAAGATAGTCGCCTAAGTGGAAAAAGAAAATTTGCAATTCACACCCCTTGGACTTTTAGCTTGTATGATCAATCATGATCCTATTTTTTGTTGCGACATATTGTTTCACTCAACTAACCATAAGAGGATCAATGAAAAACCTTCTATATTTCAACCAAAATGGGCCCAGGGTCAGCAGGCTCACAATAGGTTCGACGGGTCATCAACAGTTACCAAATGGTTAAACAAGCCAATTTAATTTTAATCAATTTTTATCAATGTCATTATATACATTGAATCCTATTTAATGACTTCTCATATAATTTTAAGCTTATATATCCATAGCATAAAAAAAACCAAGATGCTAATTATTCATTCTATTCTACACTTCAAAAAAATTATCAGATAAAGGGGACAAGGAGAAACAATGCTCTAGCTTTCAACCTTGGGTTCTAAGCCTTTGACTTCCTCAAGAAGTTTGCCAAATAATTTTCTTCTTACTAGGTATGGTGACATTCAATGGTTGTCCCTTTCACATTCATGCCCAAAACTTCATCTTTTAGTAATATTTTTTATTTTTTAATTTAAAGATTCAAACCCCAATTCATGATTTCTATATTTATTTCTTCCATGATTTAAATTATGCATGAAATACATCTTTTATGACTTATATCATGCTTTTGTATATTTTTACAGGAATTATACCTTTTTAGCGAGTTTAATTAATTTATCATGGATTCTACATATTTTACAGGGATTATTAATATCAAGAATGATTTGATTGTTTGTTTATATATATGACCAATAAACCATGATTTAGCATGTTCATAACTAGTGAAACTGTGTTATGATACCTTTACATGAAATTAATAATTTATACTTGAGCATAAAAGATTTATAAACAAATACTAAAAGAATGAGGCAAGAAAAATTAAGGAGATCCGACATAATTGTACATAAGATAGTGATATCTAGATATGTCCGTTTATAAGGTACTTTAAGAAGATGAGCATTATGCATAGTTTAGGGAGGATTTTTAGAACCAAAAGGAATTATCTCCACCTATTAGTAAGGGGAGTTTGATTTTGTAACTACGTTTCCAGCATAAGATTATTATTATAAAGAAACTAGTTAAGGATCCTTAGTTAGATTTACATGATTAGTTCAATTTGTGGTAGTTAAGAGTGAACTTTTTTCCAGTGTGGGTTATAAGACATTCGCCTTTTTTTGGTGTAGGTTTAATACATTGAACTCTACGTAGGTCATATAGTAGTTTCTATAAATAATAGAAAACTCCCACTTTATCACTTAGACATTTAAGATAATAGTGATTTTTTGGACAAAGAAAATCATGATTTACTTTTATGCTCAAAAACTAGATACGGAGCTTACACATTTGGGTTTACTAAAATTTTTCGTTCATTGTACAATTTTTTTTTTCCAGATTTATAAAATTTATTATGATTATTTCATATAGTCCCATAAATGCGTATTATATGTACCTAACTAGTTCTGGCGTGATCTTTTTGTGACCATTCAGATACAACTTTCCCAGTTCATCCTCTTTGTCAGTTGTGGATAATTGCAGAACATCTTGGTAAGTCCTCATATAAAGGGTCAAAAATTTTTTCTATTGGTGGTTCATGTCTTCCATTTCATTTTATATTGAGATCAAACTACGGTTTTTCCTAGATGTTCGCTCCATGTCTAGTAGAGGTTTCATACATTGTGTTTAGAATTGTTAGATTCTTATACTTTCTCCCATTTGTGGCTAAGTCATGACCTTATCTCTATTTACCATCTTATGAAATCTAGTACTATCATATTAGTTTATGATTGCTTCCATTGTATATTTAGGCTTATGAATAGTTTAATATACCATGGGCTTGCTTGTGGCTCATGATGTGGGTTTTGAGAAACTTGTTCGTTAAGGTGATAGACTTGAGGTATGACATTCCAATGCCAAATATTCCCAGCCAATGGCATCCCCAAAAAGATATGACTATGGAGGAGTAGAATATGATGGGTCAATTCATTAAATTGTGTCCTCCCATGTTTTTAGGTTCTGTTAAAGATATTGGACATAATTTTCTTTTTATTTTCCAAGAGAGGATCAATAATCTCATATTAATAAAGTATCATAGGGTAAAATATACGATATTTTATCTAGATTGTCTACAGAAAGGGTATGGAGGGTTTATGTTGAGTGTGGGCCATTTGGATCTTATTCATTAACATAGGCATAGTTCTCTCAGGCTTTATAGGTAAAATTTGTGTCATTTATATGGAAGTGATTGAGGGATGACTTTACAAATCTCGAATAGAGTTGTATTTCCTTTTCAGATTATGAGGTATGGTTTCATGTCTTGTTCAGGCACGGTTCTATTATCATGCTATTGAGCATGACTGAGTATTTCTCACGGGATTGAGGTTCGGCTTTGCCTTGCTACTGAAATATGGTTAATACGGGCTTACCATATTTGATTATATTGATCATAATTGTACTACTTAGGGCTTACATCATATGGTATATGGGCGTAGTGATATGAGGTCCCTCTAAAAGGGAACTTTAGTGGTTATCTCTCTTGTAGTAAGGGCTTTTCAGGCAGAGGATAGCACTAGCATAAGTATAGTCATACGATTAGAAAAATCCATATGACACTTCAGATTCTAGACGGGGGTCATTTTACTCATGTTGTTCAACATAATTAGGGTGTTGTTCAGGCTTCACCAGGTTCATATTTAGAGTGCTCAGTTCTTGGTAGATACATAGGTTCAGTAGGATTGACTTATTAGGGTGCTTTTAATAAATACTTTTGTTAACAATTGTGGGTTTGGGAATTCTTCCAAGGTGTTTCTCAGGATCACGCATTGTAGATGAAAGAATTAACATAATTAGAATATTCCCCTTAAGTCTCAATTGCCACCTTCCAGGGGTGGTACAAAATATTTAAATGGTAGGTCTCAATCGGGTAAGACATCTAATAGGATGGGTGCTCAGTCCAAGGGTGGACAAAACCATATCCATGTTTTTATGAATACGCCATTAGTGGAGGTTTTAGATGTTGTCATTGCATGCAAGATCTTTGCTAGTCATCTGTTAGGTTTTATATTAACTAGTCTAGAGGTCTGCATGATCATGTGTTTTCTTATTTTATTTATTGGTTGGATTTTTATTTTGAGCCTTTATATGTGCCTATACATATAGCTAGTCTCAAAGATGATTCTTTAGTACTGGATTGAGTGTGGCAATCCTATGTTTCAAAATTCTTAGGGTATGAAACTTTTGTAGGTTTAGTTAACTTCTGCATAGCCTATTTTTGTATGATCTTGTTATAGTTTGGTTTATTTGGTCTTCCTCTAGAATGTGGTATTGATGTTAAGCCAGGTCACTCATAAAATTTTTATACTTATATATAAAAGTAGCATAGTAGAATCATGGAGAGTTTGGTAAAATTATTGCAATCTGTGATTGAGATAGTCCTATATTGCCTTATTCGTCGAACTGGTAGGTTACTATAGAAAGGTCCTTCTCTTCAACTTGAAGGCTAGTAGTATTTAGTGTATTTTTTTTGTTACATTCGTATGCAATTGGGCCAACCGATAGCATATACTTCTAGACAACTACCGAATATTTAGAGTTGTGTTTGTTCTCATGCTTAAGTTTTGGTAGCATTATTTATTTAGTGTGCACTATATGATATTCAATGACATTCATAGCTTGTATTAAATCCTCAGTCAAGGGGACCTCGATTAACGATATTTAGGTGGCTCAATTTTCTTTCGGACCTTGAAAAATTTATTGTTATACCGCCTATCCTAGTAAAACATGGTAGTAGGTGACTTAAAATAAAAGGGATGAATGTGGAAATAGTGGCCTTTATTTTAGTTTCAGAGCATTCATTGGCATTGTTCATCTAATCCTTATCCAATAATTTATTTCTCTTTAAATATATGATTTAGGAGGAGTTTTTTTCACTGAGTATATATCTTTATCATTGTTAAAGATTTGGAGTAGAAATTTAGGAGATCGGATTGGGTATAATACAGAATAAGGTGTTGAGTGGCAATTCTATGTTGGTAGCCTTGGATTCTGAGGGTGCTTTGATGATTAAGAGTTACATTTTGTGTACCTAAAGTTGATTTTATTTGGGTTATTATTTGGAGAATGACCATGTTTCTCACTTCTTGTCGGTTCAGTTTCCTACCATTTATAGAGATCAGCTCATATTTATTAATTTTGGTAATCCGTCTTGATGAGGTGCCAATTTTCAATATATATAACCATAACACTTTGTTGACTTGGTATTTTTGGTGATCTGCTCAAATTGAGTTAGTTCACATAGGATGAGTTTGATGCAACTTTTCACCTATAGACCAACAACTTGTCTATAGGAACCATTTTAAAGAGAATATTGCAGTTTTAGGTTTTCAATTTTTGAGGTTTATGGGACAAAGTTTTTACCTTAGAAGAGTTCGTATGTAATAACATTTATAATTCAAGTAAGTAGATGGTACCACTTGAGGCATTGTATAATAGATGATATAAATTTCCAATCAGGCAGTTTAATGTATTCAAGGTTAGGTTATGAGGCATGATCATATTATGATTCTATACATAGGGTATGGTAGATTTAGGATAGGGTACATAGTATATTTGAGCAAGAATAAGTGTTGTGCTATATTTATGCTTCGGGCCTTAGAGTTAAACTTGGTGATTGGGTTTTTCCACTAGTACCTCCCGTGAAAGGATAATAAGGTTTGGGAGGAGGAAAAGATTATCTTAGGCATGCCGGACAATTAGAAATTTCATAAAAAGTAAGAAAGTGGAATATAAGTAATTATGTCTTTAGAATTTTTGGATATCCATCATAGTTTTTATGCATAAATTTTATGGTGTCATTTCAAATGAGTACCACGTGGTTTAGTGGGATTATGTTAAGTGGTTGACGGTTTAGCCTTCATGGAGGAGCTAGTAGGCATTTTAGACAATGATCTCAAGAGGTTGAGGAATAGAGAGATGTTTGTATCAAAGCCTAGAGAAGGTGCTTCCATCTGAGGAGGATACCTTGGAGACTAAGCGCATTATGCATGGATTTTACCTTTAACTCTTTGTGGGATTTTTTGATACCTTTCCTTCCCTTTATTTTGTTGACTTTCTCGAATGAATGTACTTTTAGTAGTGGATATTCTATGACCCTTCTAGGCCATTTTAACATGTTCATTCATTTTTATTTTTATTGCATTTAGAGCTTCTCTATAATTGTCATAAGACATGACTTGTTGGGGCTTGTAGTTTATTTCTCATGCCCTTCAATTGTGTTTTATGTGATTTTACTTATCTTAGATATCTAAGTTATAAAAAGGCTGGTTTTAGTCAACATTTCTACAAGATGCACTTGAAATTAGATTTCAACAGTTCCATTAGATCATAGTAATTGATTTTAGTCTATATGGACAGTTAGTTTGGGTCTCAGAACATTCAGTTTTTTTTGTCTAATAGATTGAATAGTTTTGAGGTTTGAGATTGAAGTTTGACTTTTATTATCTTACGGATATTAGAGCATCATATTTGAATTCTAAAGGTTCCATCATCTCATGAACATTGAGTTTTTGTTAGGAGAACCGTTAGTTGGTTCTTAATGTTACCGATGATGTTTTGGGTTCCAGAATTGCTTTCTAAAATTTCTTTATAAGAGTCAACTTCGATTATGATTTTGGCAAAATGACCTCGGATGGTCGTTTCTTCAACTCTTCTAAGTGTGAGTTATTTTTTCAAGTTGGGTAGTATATATTTTTTTCATTGGATTTTAAATGCATTCCAAGGAGTTGGCAGAGGATTCGAGGGCTTGTTGTTTTTAATGTTGTAGGCCTTTGGAATTCTTTGGCTTTGTAGGGGACTGCCACATTCTTGAGTTCCGAGGAACAAGCCCTTTGCATTTAAAATTGGCCCTCATTTGCCAAGAAGACCTTGTTGGACTTGGAAGGATTCCTTCTCTGCATTCACAAAAGAGATACGTGCTTGTGGTTGGTTTGTGTCATGATAGAAAACTCGGATCATGATGGCATCTTCAACCCTCCAGTAGACAAGGCTAACCCGAAAGCACAAAGCTAATCAAAATGGGCCATAGACACCCAAAAATAGTAAAACCAGGGAGAACATAAACAAATATATACAATAACGGAAGAAAAGGGAACTATATAAACAACCCAGTTCCCGAAACCTAGTGTCAATGGCACATGGATCTACTATTGAGAGTATCCAAAAGATAAATATATAAACTAACTCCTACAAAAGAAATACTACATGGGGCCCGCTATAGAAATAATTAAAGCAAGCTGGGAATCAAGGAAGCCATGATCAGCCCAGATGGTAAACAACATCGTAGTCTCTGCAATTAGCTTTGTCTATTCCGCACAACCTCGGTGTCTCTAAAAACCCCTATCGGTATCTGCATGTCACGACCCGACTTTTCGGAGTCATGATTGCACCTACTATCCACCCAGTAGGAGAACCAAACCCTGTAGTCCGTAGCCAAAGCTGAGGACTACAACAGTATGTGCGGAAAAATAATAATATGTAATACAAGTTCCCAAAACCCGATGTCAATGTCATACAAA
>JBDJHY010160885.1:0-12608 GCA_039654485.1 Withania somnifera | reverse complement strand
ATAGCCTCCCGAAGATAAGCCACAGACGTCTCTGCACCGATCCATAGGATTTTACTAGACATTGGCTCTGTACGCTAACATCGATGGACCTAGGCTCTGATACCAAATTGTCACGACCCAATTTTGTAGATCATGATGGCACCTACTATACCACCAGTAAGAGAACCAAACCCCGTAGTTCGAAGCTGAAATGGAGGACTACTACATTAAATGCAGAAATATATCAAAAGTCACGAGAAAATAATAATTTTGTTGAATTATTTAAGAATGAAATAACCACCCAAAATATGGTATTAGTGTCAAACGAATCACTAAGTATAGAATGATAAAACAGTAATAAATTTAATATAAAGTTGTCTCCGAAATACAATGGAGATCAATAAAATATACGTCTGAAGAGAAGTAGGAACAAGCTGGATGCCAAGATCACCTTGAATCTCTGATGTAAGTAAGATCTGAACGAGCACGAATCTGTATATCACGAGCAAAAACTTGTACTCGGATCTGCAAATGTGCAAATGTAGTATGAGTACAAGTCGCCGAAGAAACCCGTATGTAGTAGGCTTCAAGGGCCCATTGAGCGCATAGCAATAATAAAAGCGGTAAATAACACTGTACAAGAAAAATGGGTCACAGAAGCAAGTAGGACAACACAGGAAAAAGTAGCAACTCAAGTATGAAACAAGTGTCACATAGACTAATATTGCTAGCTACTCACATAATAGGATTGCAGGCAATGAAAGAGAACGTACCTGACATCCTTGCAACAACATATGTGAAATATAACACAATAAATAGGAATCAAAGAAGATATGAGTAGAACATGGTCAGTATACCCGTAAGCTAAAGTGAAAGGATAATTGAACGAATAAAAGTATAAAGCACTAATCCCACATAACATGAAACAACAATTAATCGATAAGGACAACTTTGCAGTGATAAGAATAATAAAGTAAAGCAACTAAATGCCGACAAGTCCCCTTGAAAGAAGCACATTGTGCACACAAACATATGAGCACACTAAAGAAAACAAGTGCAGAAAAGCAAAAAACACATGATCGTTATCAAAACCTCGTATCCCACTTTCAGAACCACAATGAATCATAATCGGCACATAGTGCACTGCAATAGTGTTATCCCACCGGTATTTAATGCCTCAATAAGTGTTATTCCACCGACACATAGTGCCTTATATCAATCATATCCTCTAGCCGTACTTGGAAAGTTAAGGCATTCAACGCTGATGTATATGGTAGTATCACCTATGGTTATCAATAATCAATATCATCATGTTTCCACAATCGCTGGTACCACATGTGTCAAAAAGTTGTACTCACTGTCGTACAAAGACAGTCTCAAGTGCCAGTGCTCTACTCACTGCCGAATGGAGTCGGTCTCAAGTCCCAATATTTTATCAGTAAAAATATACATATATTTCCCCGTGCCAGGAGGTGAAGCCTTAACTAAAATAAGTAAAAACAGTATTATCAGGTGCTCGATATAGTGTCGAGACTAAACCAATAAAAGACAATTACTTATATTATTATTAAAGTGTTCTCATTTATTTCTTTATACTGCTACGAAACTTTATCATCAAGTCATCCACTAGCCATCATGGCTAATAAATTAGAAGGTGATACTACCCAGCCCCAATGCACTCTAATCAGAGCCTTAGTCTCGCTCTCTCCGTGTTATGAATGTACATCATATCAACAACACATATATAGCAACGTATAATCATGCATTATCCATTGCCTATGCCTTTCACAGGTGTCTCTAATCAAATGACAAGTCTTGGGCCTCAAAACACTCGGGTGCCAAAATATCAATATCAACATAGAATGGATGAAAAAACGGTACATGGGTACTACAAAACCTAGCTACCCAACCCAAGGATGCTATTTAGTATAGTTATTAAACCTATAAGCCTAGAGATAGCCCCACGGAGCCTACCTATCATCCGACTACAAAGTGCTGCAATCTCACGAATATTGCTCTGACTGCTATCAAATGTTCTCCAAATGATCTGAAACTTACGCCAACGAATTCTATATGTTAATACGAGTCTTAACGATGTATCTTATTCTAAGTTCCGGACAGGACCAAAAATTGGGCCTAAAATAGGCTTGCAGCGCCCGCTTTCCAAAATTGCAAACAAATTTAACTATGGGGTTGCCAACGCTAAAAGAATCCCATGCTCCAAATTTGAGCTCAATGTAAACCTGAGAAGGGCTTCAAATCAGCTCGGACAGATTTGACCCTAAAGGTGTCAAAGGTTTAATTATTATGAATTTAACATTGGAATTATGATGAATTAATGATCTTAGGAGCAATGTATATTTAATTTACAAAGAATTATAAAAAAAATCAAAGAGTTATGGGATGATTTCATCAACCTCAACTATTGGTGCCATTAATGGTGGAAAACTAAGTAAATTAAGAAAGATGAAGAGAAGAAACTTACTCAAATTCATGTAGAAATCAATGGAAAACGTTGAGAAGGTTTTCCTTGGACTTGGAATGGTGTTTGGGAAGATTTTTTCTCCCTAGAACTGAAGGAATCATGTTTTTGGTTGAAATAAAATAAAAAAAGGTTGCCGTTGGAATTTATATTGCCAATCGCGACACACCGCAATCGCGCTTAAGGAAATGCTGGCATTTATAGCGATTGCCATGACTGGGTGTGATTGGATAGGAGGAAGAAAAGGTTTGTCAATGCAATTGCATGGGCCACTACGATCGCGCTTAATGCCCTGCACCTGCACTAATTGTAGGTGCCAGCTGTAATTTTTCAGATTTCACACCAGGGGGTTCGGGGATCAAAAAATGTCTAATTTTGACAATCTAAAAATGAAAAAAACATAGAAACGACATTCCAGACTCAATGATATCGAAGAAACTAGAATCCAAGGTCGTTTACTCAAAATGAACCTACAAACCAAAAGTAGCCAAAAGCGCATTTCTCCACCAACACCTCAAAAATGCAAAGACCAATCCAAAAATTAACCAACACCCCATCTAGCCTAAAATCATCATTTTGGAGCTAATGAAAGCATCAAAATTTCAATCTGATACTTTGAACATCAAATGTACTCAAGCTCCAGTTTTGGCCATAAACTTAACTAAAATCCACAATTTCGCATAACTTTCAAATGAAAACTCCAAAACATAAACTTAAGGTTGATCCTGACTTTGTTTGGTATTTCGAAGCTAACGAAACTACCGAAATTAACTTCTGAGATTGTCTTGAAGGAAAGTTGACTATAGTCAATGAGTACTTAGTTTTAGGCTCTAGAATAGGGAATTTGAGATATTTCTCAACTGAGTGGCCATACCAGAAAGTCATAAATGACTTAGGGAAACTACCAAAATGCTCTATAATGTAAAACATTACGTATTTATCATAAATGACCTTGAGGGTCATTACACCCTCTGACTAACATAACTTACTACCAAACAAGAATTAGGGTTGGAGTTAAATTAATTAGTGTAATGGGAAAGCGAGGGGCTTGATATGCATAAATCCTTATTTCTTAACTGATGGGTTGGTTTTTTGATGAGTGTATGATCTTCTGGGCAGTGTAACTCAAAATGCATAACGTACAAGTCAGAAAAGAGTTTCTTGGAGTTAAACTCCATGATATAAAGTAAGACTTGAACAGAAAGGGAAACTTTCTTAAACGCTCAGTAACCTCTCAGTTATAAGCATAGTACAAATATCCTAGGACTCTGTGAATCTAGTGCTTTTATATCAAGCTTTTAATGCCCTAGAGTCACCCTTAGGCTTCACAAGGCATCTTTAACAATTGAGTTTCATAAACTCCTTCAGAGGACCAATGGATCATGCATAACTCTAACACTCACACTCAGTGAAAGAAATTTATAATTATGTCATAAATTTTAATGGGCCATCTGACATGAATAAATAAGAAGTATAGAAATGAATAAGATAACTTCAAATTTTCTATCTCAATGTCTGAAGCCACTACCAGCTGAATTTCAAATGCCAGAAAAATGCCTCTGGCTAGTCCAAATAAAATGAAATAAATAACTCTCAATATATCATCTCTAATTGACATAAAATCAACTCTAGTTCCATTATCAAATAGGAACTAACCAACTTTTACTTCTCCGAAGAATGCAGATCAAGTCAACCAAAAATGGTCAAATGGATGGCTTGAACTGCATGGTAAATAACATGCAACATAGAGTATGCGATTAGTACATTTAATAGACTTAGTACACAAGAAGGTAACATGAATAGGAAATATCAATATGCTCAATAATACTCTATATAAACCATGAACTTCTCTATGCAATGCATAAACAACTCTGACCCTAATAATATTATTATTAATAAACCTCAACTCTCTAATATGCCAATCCAAACTGACTGATGATGACATATAATATACTTATCACTACAATGCTGATACACTTTATATTAAACACGTGGGTGCATTTTAAACATCAAGTATTTAAAAGAATTTCAAAACTGGTCATACTTAATAAACCACAAATAAATTAAAATTGACATTTATTTCAATTGTTAAAATGGAAATCCTAAATCTGAACTACAAACCTCAATATATAAAACTTAAAAAACTAACAGTTTATAATATAGAACTTCATCTTTTCAAAGTACAAGGAAAAGACTCAAAATTCATTTGTTAACATTATTAGTTTCAATAAAATAAATTTACTTAATTACCCCACCATAAGTATTGTATCCAACAAGTAACCTAGTGAATCCAACTAAGGCGGGTCTGTCATAATAATGCCATTTCGGCAACAGGTCATCTTATGGTTGGGAACATAGTTATGGGATTGGGTCTTTCAACCTAATCCTCTCGGTAATAATACTACTCCCAAAACATACAAATGCTCCTTACCTGACCAACTAAAACAATTCTTAAGTAGAAATTGATCAAAATAACATGTCTTATCCCTTTTTGGAAAATATTTCAAATTCGTTCGAGTTTTTATTAAATCATTCAAGAGCCTATAATTTAGGCAAGTTTTGAATACTCTTTAGTTCAATACTTCTTACTCAAGAATTACCAATTATTATGCAAAAAATATAACTTTCAAATATAAACCAATGAGATTCTTCAATTTTAGATAGCTTGTGGAAATCTTAACACTTAGCACATGAAAAATATTCTTATTCTTACAAAATATACAAGTAAAGACACTAAAATAATCTATATAAGATATGTGTCATGCCATGAAAATGAATAAATTCATAGTAAATACTAAATGACATCAAATAACATAATAGGAGAAGAATTCTTAACCTATAGAGTAAATTCAATAACCCTAGAAAGATCTAATGTAAGATTTAAAAACTTTGGGATTTGGGAACAAGGGATGGAAGGGACCCCTTGTTTATTAGCCAACATACCTGGAATTGAATATCCTAAGGTTGTAATTGAAGAAGAGGATCTTCCCTTGAAACCCTCACCCTTAACCTTTGGAGAAGAAGAACAGATCGATGCTTTTCGTTTCTTGTTTAAGGATTATGAAAAGCACGAGAAAATAATGTAGTGTTGGATAATATAATTGCTTATTTTAGCCAAAAACTACATAGAATGTCCTATTAAAATGATGGGAAAAGACTAAAATGACCTTGGGAAAAATGAATGAAAACATGGCGTAGGCATCTTTTATGGACGGTTCCATGGTCTGTGGAAGTGTTCTACTATCCGTGAAATTGATTTTACAATCCATGGGACCAATTCCCTTAAAAAGGGATCACTGAACTAGTTCCACGTACTCAACTACGGTCCATGTTAGGGAAGTACGGTCCATGGAATCACTTCCATGGTTCGTGGAAATTGGACAGCTGACAGGGCTTTACTAAAATAACTTTAACTTTTTACTCTAAACTTGAAATTACACTCGGTCTGATGTGTTAGAAACTAAAATAAAAAACTTTCTTATTATATGTCACAAGACATCTAACTCTTTATAGATTAAAAGATATGGTCATTTAAATTTGATTCATGAACGAAGTAACACCAAATCTAATCAGAAGGGAAGGTCTTGAACTCAACTTTGTGTTAGGGGATATTTATGTCGTTTAATCACTTAAAGCTCTCATATTACATTTTATGTAGGATTTTATCACTACGGATCAAGTTTCAGATTTTTAGGTTATCTCCCTAGTGGGATCATTCGTCTTCTGGGATCATTCATCCTCGAATGAAGGCCACAACTTGAATAGAAGGAACTAGACTACTGAAACTGAACATTGACTGAACTAGACATGAATATGATATCTAGTGACTCCATTTAGTGAAGCTAAATCTGAGTATGCTACCAACTCAGCTGATAAACATGTAGCTATTATAACTGATCTCAACATCAAAACTCATCAAGTAGCACATAAATGCACAAATAGGGACTTATACACTATTACATCAACTAAACATCAGTACTTTTCTCAACTCATGCACGAACACACTTAATGGACTCATGCAATGCTACATGCTACATCTACATTCTACATGCATCATACAATCACAAGAAGAAATAAATAAAGAGGCTATTACCTCAGATTAAAGTGAAATTGACATGAAATTGAGAATAATTTCTTGAACTAAACTGAATTTGATAATATCATCTTGGGTTTTCTCGGTGCCTCACTTATAAAATCATCTGAATGTCTCATCTATATGATCTAGTCTCATAAAGCGGGGAAATCATTGGCCTAGATGTAAGCCTCATTCAAATCTGAAGTTATCTGATATACACACAAAAGGTATGATATGGGAATAGGGCTACTCTAGTCTGAGCAATACAAATTAAAATCTCTAGATTAGCAATCAACTTTTATGGTACAATTCCTTTTCTAACATACTTTTCAAATTCTTTAAAAACTATGATTTTCATTAGGGTGTTGGTAGCTACAAACTTCTGATGCTAACCATATGCTCTTATTTCTTACAAGCCTAACTCACAACATGTAATAGGATCATACTAGTCTAAGCCATAAGACTTGATATTCTAGATCCATAAGAACAACACTTCCTTTTATCCCTACTATAAATTAACCTTAAACTCTAGTCAAGCAATTACTAACCACATACTATAATCTGTCACACATTCATTAACACCATATTCAATCGTATTAGTATAATACACGAAATTTATGATTGTTTGAAGTTAAAACTAAACCATCTAGATATCTTCTTACCACCGCTATAATCACTAAATCTACACATTCACTACAACTACACTTAACATCTTAGGTGTCAAAGGCACCCCAAGACTACTACTGACTAACATAAACTCTTTTATCTCAGCTTCTATTCAACTTCTTTCACTACAATCTATCTCATAATATATGGAATCACTATAGGAAGTAAAGCATATTCATAAACTATAGAAGTTGCAAATCACACTCTAACTCTAGAGCTTATACAGATGAGTTAGAACTTATACATATGATCTGAACAACTTACTGGAAAGGGATACATCATTATTGCACTCTTGACACTCAAGTTGGGTCCTAAACACTGAAATCATGAAATAGACTAAATAATTTTAATATTCAAGGAACTCGATTTATGAATCATACTAGAAATTCCATGGCTGACACCATGCATCATGAGAAGGGTTGTAGGGGGATCTAAAGCAATTGCTTCTCATTTAGGAAGTCTAGTTTGAACATAAACCCTTATAAGGTGCATGAACAAGGGCATGACATGAGCTTTTATCTCTGATTGAAGTACAAGCAGTACGATAAGGTAGGAATGGGTCATCATCTGATCATAGTTCCACACTATGACTTCTTAATATCAAGGTCACAAGATTTAACTTGTTCTTCACCTTACCATCTCCCTCTTGGGATGAAAAATAAAATTTAAAAGTCTGGGAATACCTTTTCTATACCAAGCTACAACTAACTGCTCTTTAGAATCTAACACTCACTGTACACCTAAATGCCAAGATTTCTATTGAAGGACTATGGCCATTCATACTCTCAGTCTTTTCTACGTCTCCTTTTATGAACTAACTTCTTAGCTACTTCTTTGCCTTAAAGGATAGCATTAAAAAGTGAACACTCTCTCCAATATACTAACATCACATCTTCAATTCTTTATCCACCTTCATACCATAATACTATGCACTAGAATAATCTTCTAGATCCAAGCCTATCATTCAATACAAAGCACAAATAACATAAAATTCCCATGATTATGAATACTTACAACTACCAAATCACATCTTAATACTAGCCTTGTGAAAATCAATAATACCTTAGTTAAATCTTGACCATCCACTCAAACAGATTCAAGCCTGTGCACAACCTTACCATATTCATCACAACATAATTCAGGTCTTCCTAACCATTAAACTATCATCCTACTCATACTACCATAAGACAAGCACTAAATTATTACTCGTTAGCTAACACAAAAGGACATACCATCCTTCTACTCCCGAATAATTATACAAACTCCAACTACACACCTTAATAAACAACTATATCCCATTCTAACTTCTATACTTTTGACTTTATTTTCCTAGCTCTACGATTATTCTGCCAGAACATCTACATCGACTACACCTCTTGCGTCCACCACAAATAAAATATCCTCTACTACTACTACTATAACCCCTTTGACTAACATACCTTACCACCAAACAAAAATTGGGGTTCGAGTTGAATTAATAAGGGAAACAGGAGAGTGAGGGGCTTGATCTTCTTAACTGACAGGCGGGTCTCTAAAAATTGGTGTTCTTTTGGGAAGTGTGATTCATAATACTTAAAGAAGGAATTTGAAAAGAGTTTCTCAGAGTTAAAATCCATAGCACGAAGTAAGACATGAACAAAGTATGGAAACTTTCCTAAACGCTAAGTATACTCTCATTTATAAGTATGATGTACCCCATGCCCATAACTAAGACTCTAACTAACCCTGGCTTTTATAAATCCTAGGAATATATAAACCTAGTGTTTTGGTACCAAGTTTTTAATGCCCTGGAGTCACCCCTTAGGAGTCACAAAGCATCCTTACCTATTGAGTTGCCTTAGCAGCCTCGAATGGACTCATGGCTCATGGATAGATCTAACACTCATACTCAACAGAAGAAATTTATAATTGAATCATAAAGTTTAATGGTCAATCTCACATGAATAAATAAGAAATATTTAAATGAATAAGAAGACTTCAAATTTCAATTTTTTTATCTTAATGTTTTAAACCACTACCAGTTGAATCTTAAATTCTAGAACAATGCCTCTGGCTAGCCAAAATAAAATGAAATGAATAACTCTTTGTATCTCATTTCTAAATAAAATAACATTAGATCTAATTCCCAGATCAAATGGTAACTCAACAACTTCTACATCTCCGAAAAATACAAATCAAGTCAACTACAAATGTTTGGATGACTGGCTTGAATTTCATGATAAATAAGATGCAACACAGAGTATGCGATCAATACATTTATACTAAGTATGGATGAAGGTAACATGAACATGCAATATCAATATGCTCAGTAATACTCTACATAAACCATAAACTTGGCTTGCAATGCATGAATAACTCTTTCTATCAACATCGAAGGCTATATGTAATAGTATCATTACTAATAAACCTCAACTCTCTACTATGCCGACCAAAAATGACTGAACACTATCATACTGACATATAATTTACTTATCACTACTATGCTGACACACTTCATATTAAATATTTAGGTCTATTTTAAACATCAAGTATTTAAAAATAACTTCAAACCTGATCATAAGTAATGAACTCATAAATAAAGTAAAATCAACATGTCTTTCAATTATGAAATTCAAAGGCTAACTCTGAACTACAAACCTCAACATACAAAACTTAAGCAAACTGAAAGTTTATAATATAGAACTTTACCTTTTCAAAATACAAGGAAAAGACTCAAAAACCATTTGTAAACATCATTAGTTTCAATAAGATAAAACTTACTTAATTACCCTTCCATAAGTACAGTACCTAACAAGTAACTTAGTGGATCCAACTAAGCTGAGTTTGTCATAATAATGCCTTTTCAGTAACATGTCATCTTATGGTTGGAAACATAGTTATAGAACCGTGTCTTTCAACTTAATCTTCTCGATGCTAATGCTACTCCCAAAATATACACCTGCTCTTGACTTGACCAGCTAAAACAATTCTTAACATGTCTTAGCCTATTTTGGAAAATCTATCAAATTTGTTTGATTTTTTATTAAATCATTTAGGTAAGTTCTTAATATTTTTTTAGTTCAATACTTCTTACTCAATAATTACCCATTATTTATGAAAAAACTATGACTTTTAGATCTAAGCCAAGTAGATTCTTCAATTTTAGATAGCTTGTGGAAATTTTAACACTTAGCACATGAAGGAAATTCTTTTTATTAAAATTTGAAAAGTAAAGGTACCAACATAATCCATATAAGATATGAGTCATGCCATGACAATATAGGAATTCTTTTTAAATACTAATGACATCAATAACATACTAGACGAAGAATTCTCAACTTAGGAAATGAATTCAATAAACCTAGTAAGATCTAATATAAGATTTTTAATTTAAAAAACTTGGGATTTAGACACAAGAAAATGGAAGGTACCCCCCTGTTCATTAGCCCACATACGTGGAATTAAATATCTTAAGGTTGTAATTGAATATTCCCTTGAAATCATAGTCTTTAACCCTTGGATAAGAAGAAGGGATTAATGTTTTTCTTTTATTGTTTGAGGATTGTGAAAAGTGGAAGAAAATATTAACGTGTTGGCTTATATAATTTATTATTTTGAGCCTAAAAATACATAGTATGGCCTATTAAGAGGATAGTAAAAGTATGAAAATAACCTAGAAAAAAATAAAAGAAAACAGGGCGTAGGAACCTTTCATGGACGGTTCCATAGTCCGTGGAAGTGGTCTATGGTCCGTGGGACCAATTACCCATGAAAAGGGATCACTGGACCAGTTTCATGGTCTAGACTATGGTCTGTTTTCTAGTACTACAGTCCATGAAATCACTTCTACAGTCCGTGGAAACTGGATAGATGACAGGGCTTTACTAAAATGGCCATAACTATTTACTCCAAACTCAAAATGAGACGTGGTTTTTTTTCTTTGAAAATAGACTCAAATAACTCTATAATGATATTTATAGGTCACATAAATATTTATATATTAAAAATATATGGTCGTCTAAACTTTACTAATGCATAAAGTAACACCAAAACTAAGTCGACCGGGAATGCCTTGAACTCAACTTTGAGTTATGGGCTGTTTATGACCTTTAATAACTTCAACTGCTCATACCATACTTTAATTAGGATATTATCACAAATAATAAAGTTTTAGGTTGTTACATGCACAATTGGCTAGGGAAAATCAAGGACTCCTACATTCCATTTCAGAAGTTGTATGTTTTTTTTGGTAGATTTAAGGGTTTCAACAAATACTAGAGAATAAATTCGAATAGAACAAGAATTGAAGGATCGTCGAGCATTTTAATTTTTGGTAAGCTTATTGGATACTTTTATGTTCCCTCTTAATAACAAGCACACCATCCATCTCGGTATGGTTATAGTTACCCACACTCTCTTTATGGGATCAGATATGGTTCTTCTACCCAATACTATAATTTGGCCCTAATTATGATAGCCAGCTTATATCAGTCACTTGGAGAATGTAGGAAAGGTAAAAGGTTTTTCTAGGGTTATAGTTTTCTACTGCAATAGTGGATGGTCAAATAGTTGGTAAGAAAGGATACTTTCATTGGTAATGGATCATATAAAGTATTTTCAAACAACTTAGAGACTCAAGGGATGAAAATGTATAGTTGTCTCTTCCAAATTTATGGGCCACCGTACATATAATCCATGGGAAAGAACTTAACTTCTAGTATTTGCAAGCATTAGAGTTACCTGAACATATGCACCTCTCTATGTGCTCGGGCAGTTATGATTATGCAAAGTGTTCCTCTAGCCATAGATATGACCAGGTTCATGAACGACAATGGAAAAGGATAAATATCCTTAAAATGGTTCATTATTTAGGAATGGAAGGAGAAAATGGTTGGAAGAGAATATGTGTAAAAAAGATTCCAACCCAAAGTATGTAGTCTTTTAGTAGGATGGTTTGAGAAGAATTTGGCTGTTATTTCAAAATCAGGACCCATCGTACCATAGGTTCAAAAGAAACTCCAGAAAGGCAAAGAAATTTACAAATGACAACATATGGAGGATAATTTAACCATCCACATATTACAAAAGAGACTAAAAGGTGTAGAGGATGAGTTGAAAGATACCATAGAGTGTTTAATTCCGCTAGACGATCACATGGAAAGGGATATATGGTCATAAACTTCCTAGAAAAATATGATCGTGCTTGTCTAGTAGGAATCCATTTGGTTATAGGCGTCTACTATATTTGGACAAAGTGGATAAAGCTAATAGGGCAATATGTGACGAGGATGACACTAGTAGCAAAATTTGATTTATACCTTATGTAGGAATTGCTTAAGTGCTCTTACATGGGATTTGTTCATTTTCTTTTCACCCTTGTATGGGAATGTTCAAATTTCACTCTTACCTGAGCCTCGTTTATTTATT
>JBDJHY010160876.1:0-12608 GCA_039654485.1 Withania somnifera | reverse complement strand
ACTATTTTATATCCCGATATCAATCCCTTCACGGACCCCTGACCTGGGGCACCATGCCTGCGGTAACATGTGTGGCTGGGGAGGGGTACATAGGGTAGGTTGGGTATGTATAAGGGGAAGCTTCCTTGGGCCCTTCTCGACTAGCTGAAGTAATGAAAAAAAAACCTCCCTTTTTCTTATAGTCAAGTGAACCAAGGTCCAAATTTGATGAGAAATGCGAAAGAAAAAAGGAAAAAAAATATTTTGGACTATCCCAGAGAAGGAACATGGAGACACTTATTTATACGTATGTGTTTCTACTTCTCCATGGATTTCATTAAATTCAGGACAATCCCAGATAGGAAGTATCCCGACACTTTGGTACGTGGTATGCAGTTCGCAACCTCCATCGGTACCCCTCAATTAATAGACCATCCAAGAGAGTGAGCATGTCAACATTTTATTTAAATTTCCAACACCCCTTTGCATTGTATCATTACATATTGTTCATTCCCTTTAGGACTTAAGAGAGGAGTACCTATTGGGTTACTTGGTTGTCTAAGTGTACCTACTTTTAGAATGGGGTACTGGCCAGATTTATTTACAAGTAGACTCTACTTATGCTCTTATGTATCTAATTAGTACTATTCATAAACTTGTTATTTTCGTGGTTAGCTTAGGTTGTTGATAGTTTTGTAGTCTCTTGTTGATATTTCCTTATGTTGGTTACGTTGGAGATATAGGTACGTGTCACGTTTGGTCATAATCTTGTGTGGCTTGAGTATATCTGTTATGCCTTGTTAGTAACTTTTTTCATATTTGTTAGCTGATACTACACACACTGATAGTTTATTCTTCATTTCACTTATTAGCTATTTTGTAAATACCTTTTTGGTGTTACACTACAAGACATTATGTTACATTCTAGGATTGTTCTTTACCTATCTTATACATACTTTATCTTGGTCATCCTATGATGCCTACTGGTCACCTGTTGTTTTTGTTACTCATGCTACACTTCTACATATTTTCTTGGTAGGTCCTAGTGTGAGATATCATGGTAGGTGTAATCATCTAGAGTAGCTTGATGTTGTCCAGGAGATATGGTGAGCAGAAACCGTTCATGCTGGCTGATCATCCTTCTATCTATAGTTTTCCCACTTGTATTTTGGATAGCTATTTTGTAGTTTTGCCTTATTTGGGGTTATATTTTGTACCCTTCTATACATATAGATGCTCTATAACCACTATACCAGGTTTTAGGGAGCCATTTTGGGTTATATATTATGTATTCTGCTTCTATTTATCTCACCATCTCCTTGTTCTTTTCTTTTGGGATCCTTGTTATTGGACAACCGGTGTTTCTCTGGGAAAGAGTTAGGCCTATCTATAGGTGATTTGTAGACACCATCATAACTCATTTTTCGGGTCCTGGTAGAGTTGAATCAGAGCTCTAGGTTAATCAGTGTCTCTGGATATAGGTATAAGTGTTTGAGTCCCATAGATCGGTATGTAAATAACTGGATCCTATAGAGTCCCATAGATGGGTACATAAACAACTGTATCCTATCCTTGAGAGGCTACTGGGAATTCTTTTGGAAAACTCACACTTCTTGACTCCTTACATGCTTTTGATAGTCAACAGGTTTTTTATTGTCTCATATAGCTCTACTTCTTACAGATGACCAGGAAGAGGTCCTTGGTGGGTCTTAACGGGGTTCTCATGAACATTCTAGGAGTTTCAGAATTGGGTCTAGCTACTAGGGATCATATCACCAGATAGAGTGACTATTCAGATAGAAGTACTAAGTGATGCTTCCAAAGAAGCGCCTTATGGGGAAAAGTTGGTCGGATTTTATCAGGGACCCCTGACTATTTTGGTGTATGAATCCATGATTTTTGAGGAGGCTAGGGATGCTAAGTACAGTGTCAGGTTTCTTCAAAGGATTAATTGTGCCACTCTATTTGGTGATAGTAGTAATGGGTCATACTTGTTCATATATTTTTAGGTAGCTATCAGCCATGGATAGTGCTTGTCGTAAGACCTACCGGACCAGTGAGCAGAGATCCTATCACTAGGCGGGGTTCGCGGTACTTCATATAAATGAGGAAAAGTATGTTTGCATTATATGTGGAGAGTTAGGGCATGCGGTCATAGAATATCCCCATCATAGGGCCCTTTTTTTCAACGACTGGGGTTGAGTAGCACGAGTTCGGGTCCATTTTGGTCAGCATTACCTTTGAGTTTCCAGGATGTTTAGTAATGTTTGATTTGAGAATATATAGTATGATGTATAGGGGTCATGACAGTAGATTCAGTCAGGTCACTTCATTTAGTCCATTAAGATTCTACCTCATCAGGATGATAATGGCCTGGGTAATTAGAGTTATTAGTGCCATCAAGACATTGCTAGTGTGTCTCATCCATCGAGGATTCAAGGTTGGGGTGGCCGAGGGGTGCAAGTAGTAGTTCACACTGAGGAAGAGGTCATGGTTGTTATGAGTGTTGGGATATAGACCATTATTCTAGACAGTGCACTCGACATAGGTCACTCAAGTCAGCACCACTGGATGTTTCGCATTAGCAGCTAGTTGGAGTACATCTTACTTATGGTAGTTCATGTTTTTCCTATAGAGGTATTGGTTATTCATATAGGGAATGCGTCAGTTATTGGTGCGTGAGTTAGGATAGCTGAAAAATCTTATAATGATTCCTTATTCTTTGGAGCATGGCAGTGGGAAGGATGTTTTGGGAGAGCTTTCTCCGAATTTTGATTACGGTATGGATTTATATTGTTCTCTACCTAGTTGTCTTGTGCTAACTTGGGAGTGGATTCGGATCATTCTTTTTTGTGTGAATGTGCTAGTTATATTGAACTTCTCTATGTTATTGGGAGTTATAGACTTGGATGAGGTCGAGTTGTATCTTTATATTTTATCCCTTAGCTATGTTGCTTTTTATTGCACCTTGGTTTTGATTTCCATGAGCAGACTCAATTTTTCCTTTTGTCCTAGGAGGTGCTTGTTGGTCCTTATTAGGCTGTTGTCCTATGATTCAAGGGCTTAGTTTCCATGATAGGTGGGCCTTGTGATATCTCGGATGAGATTTTGATTATGATTACTCTTACCATTCCTTACGTTGAGTGGTGAATAGTGGTTCGTGGTGTCCTTTTGTTCCCCATTGTTAAGAAGGAAACCTTTTAGTCGTAAGTCCTAATGAGGGGAATGAATTGTTCGACTAGTTTAGCCTGTAGATTCTATTAGATGGCGGAGTTAGGCCTTCGGTGGTAGGAATCCTTAGTGAGTTGTCAAGAATGGGTAGGCTACCCATCTCTCCCTCGATTTGGGAGTGACTCTTTATGTTTATGCCTCTTTCATGGCTCATATATTGTGGTATATTGATAGGAGTCATTAGGACATATCAATTGAGGTCTACCTGACGTTCAGGATGAAATACAATGGAAATAAAAAAAAAAAAAAACATAAGTCCAAAGAGAAGCAGGAACAAGATGGACACCAAGCTCACCCTGAATCTTCGATGTGAATAAGATCCGAACGAACAACTGTCTATATATCACCAAAGGGAACCTATACTTGGATCTGTACATGTGCAAGGGTAGTATGAGTACAAGTCGCTGAAGCAACCCATATCCAGCAGGCTTAGAGGGCCCACTGAGCACATAACAAGAATAAAAGCAGTAAACAATAGACAACAAAAAAAGGGTCACAGAAGCAAACAGTAAAATACGAGAAAACTAGCAACTCAAGTACGAATGAAGTGTCACATAGACGAATATCGCTAGCTAATCACAGAACAGGATCCCAGGCAATGAAATAAAATGTAACCATCATCCTTGCTAAAAACATATGTGAATAATAACCCAGTAAATAAGAATCAAAGAAGATAGGAGTAGAACATGGTTTGTATACCCGTAACCTCAAGTGAAAGGATAAATGACTGAATAAGAGTGTAAGGCACAAATTCCACATAACATGAAGTTTCATCTATCCAATAATAACAGCTAAACAGTAAGAAGAATAATAACGTAATGCAAATAAAATGCTGACAAATCTCCAAGAAAGAAGTGTAGCGTACACCACAAAAACACACTCACCATCGGCCTTATATCTCAGCCATGGTACACTGAAGAAAACAAGTGCGGAAAGTAAACACAATATTTAAGTAACCATCATGTGTATGCATCTCCTCTGGTACCCCTAGGTCTAGCAGGAAGACCCCATAGAAGGCTACCCTAAAATTTCCCGACGTATATTATCCCACATACTCCATATACCCCCTCCTCCACGTCAAGTGGAAGCCTGGAGGCAGGTCTATGGGGGGTACGTCACCAAGTATAAGTCTAATGTTATCATATCCTCACATCCCAAATCACAGAGCCGTTAAGGTCTCAAGTCTGGTATCTCATGCCTTCTGTCAATAATATCGTCAAGTCCAACTTGACTAATCAATGCGTACAAGCCTATATATCAATATATCTCAATAAAATCATCAATAAATCAGGTATACTATGTAATAGTTCCATAAGTATCAAAAGTTGTATTCACCATTGTACGACGACGGACTCAAGTCCTAGCTCTGTACTCACTTCTGATTCTGGGCCAGACTCAAGTGCCAATACTAATTAGTCAAGTGATATTTCTTGGTGCCAGGGTGTAAAGCCTTAGCTAAAACAAGTAGAAATAGTATTACCGGGTGCTCGATATCATGTCGAGTCTAAATAAGTAAACAAAACCAACTACTTATATTATCATCAAGTATTCTACTTTCTCAGCTCATATATTTGTTCATCAACATTATAAAAAATGTGCCTTTAGTCTCTACGGCTCAAAATCAAGTGGTGATACTAGCCCAACCCCAATGTACTCTCATCGGAGCCATACGCCCAACCTCTCATACCATAAATACATAACAAATAAACAACACGTATATATATCACATATAATCATGAAACATCCACATCCTATGCTTGGCACAGGTACCTCTAATCAAATGCTAAGTCCGAGGCCCCATATCACTCGGGTGCCCACACATCAATATCAACATCGAACGGATGGAATAACGATACAAGGCTACTATGCAACCTAGCTACCCATCCCAAGGATGCTATTTAGTACAGTTATTAAGCCATAAGCCCAGAGATAGCCCCACCGAGCCTACCTATCGTCCGACGACAAAGCATTGTAATCTTATAAATATTGCTCCAACTGATATCAAATGATCTCTGAATGATCTGAATCTTGCGGCAAAGTATTCTATATATTAATACGAGTTCAACGGTATAATTTATACTAAATTCCGGATTGAGCCAAAAATTGGGCCTTAAATGGGCTTACGGGGCTCACTTGTAAAATTGAAAATAAATTTCACTACGATGTTCCCAACGGTACCAAGAACCCGTGCTCCAAAATTGAGCACAATTCGTGTGCGGGAAGGGCTTCAAAACAGCCTGGGAAGATTTGACCCTAAAGGGGTCAAAGGTTCAATTTTACGAATTTAACGTTGGAATTTCGGGGTAATAATAATTCTAGGATCAATATATATTCAATTTACGATGAATTACTCAAAAATATTCATTATGAAAGGATTCCATCAAGTTCAACTTATGGTGCCATTAATGGTGGAAACTAAGGATTTTAAGAAATTTAAACAGAGAAGAAGACTTATCAATAGGGGGAAAAGACCTAGGAAATCTTTATAAGGTTTTTCACAAATCTTGACGAAATTTCCCAAAAAGAATCGTATAAGGAAAAGAGGAGAAAATGACAAAAGGGTTGAAAATAAATTGAAAAATTGAGTACAAGCTGCGACAAGGCGCGTTCGCACTATTTTAGCATGATAACGCTTATTGCAGAAAATCTGCAACTGCAGAATTTTCAAATGAAGACACGAAATTGAAACGGAGTAAAAATTTAACAAACCATTTATGTGTTTTTCGTGGAAGACAAATTCTAGACTCAACAGAATTGGCAAAAATGACATCGGATGTCGTTTGAGAAAAATAGACCCCCTACCAAGCCTTAACCAAATTTAGAAAGCTTCTAACATCGCACAAAATGACTTGAATCTACCACGAACACCTTGGGAAGCATACCAAGGGTCAACCTAGCCTAAGTTCACCATTCAACAGCTGATGAAAGCATCAAAATTCCAATCCAACACTCCAAACATCAAACTTCAACTCAAGCTCCTTTTTAGCCTATAAACTTAACTAAAATCCACAATCTCGCATAACTTGCAAACGAAACCTCCAAAACAACGAAACTGTCGGAATTAAATTTCGAGATCATTTTGAAGGAAATGTCACTTTGGTCAACGAGTACTTAGTTTTAGGCTCTAAAATAGGGAATTTGAGATATTTCTCAACCGAGTCTCTAGGGATCCGAACTGTCAGTCCCAGAAAATCATAAATGACATAGGGAAACTATTGAAACACTATAGAATGCAAAAAGTATCGTGTTTATCATAACTGACAATGAGGGTTATTACAACATCCACTACTAAAAGGACTTTCGTCCCCAAAAGTCAAGTAGAAGCATGAAGTAACTGGGAAATGAATGTACCTGATGCCTCAAATAGCTATGGACGCTACTTCTGCATCTCACTCTCGATCTCCCATGTAGCTTCCTTAACCGAACGGTGACTCCACTGTCCTTAACTACTACAATTTCCTTGGACCTCAATTTTTTCACCTTCTTAGAAAAAATCTCCACTGGCTCCTCAACAAATGATAGATTCTCATCCAACTGTACTGAATCCTCGTGCATTACATGTGACTCAATGGGCATATACCGCTGAAACATAGAAACATGGAATATCGGATGCACAATTGACAACATAAGAGGTAGGGACAACCTGTAGAAAACATCACCAACCCTCTCAAAAATCTCATATGGCCCGATATACCTGGGACTATGCTTTCCACACCAACCAAGCCTCATCACACTGTGTATAGGCTATATTCATAGAAATACCTAATTACCAACTCTAAACTCTAAGGTACGAAGCCTATGATAATGACAACTCTTTTGCCTCCTAGAGTTACCCTCAACCTATCCTAAACCAATCGAACCTGATCCAATGAATCATGCAGCAAATTAGTAGACTGGACTCTGGCCTCAAAACCAGCAAACCAACCAATAGGTGATCTATACCGCCTACCATATAATGCCTCAAATAGTGCCATCTAAATGTTGGAGTGTTAGTTATTACTATATCCCAAGCACCACGGAAATCTATCACACAAGCTCTCAACATATCTTTAAAAACCTGAATAGTCTACACAGACTGACCGTCAGTCTGCGGATGAGAAGTTGTGCTCAGATGCACCTCGGAACCCAAATCTCACTGAACTTTTAGCGAAAACTTTAAAGTAAACTAGGTGCCTTTATCAGAAATGATAGAGACAGGAACACCATGCAATCTAACCATCTCACGAATGTAGATTTGAGCCAAACGCTCAACATTTTAGTAGGAGTGAAGTTCACTGACATGGTCAGCCAGTCTACAATGATACAAACCATATCAAAACCTCTGCTAGTCTCTGCAAACCCCGAGATAAAGTCCATAGTCACTCGCTCCCGCTTCCAAACTGGAATTGAAGGTCTTTGCATCAAACCACCTGATCTCCAATGCTTGTACTTAACCTGTTCACAGTTTAAACACTTAGAAACATACTCAGAAATATTCGTCTTCATTCCTTTCCACCAATACAATTGTCGTAGGTCGTGATACATCTTTGTTGCACTACGATAAATAAAATACCTTGAACTGTGAGCCTCCTAAAAGATCAACTGCACCAAGTCATCAACCTGAGGTACACATATGCAACCATCATATCGAAGAGTCCTAACTAAATAAATAGAAGTCCTGCTGAACTCTCCGGCTAATTCTTGATCACAAAGAACAAAGAAACTCTCATCCTTGTGTTGCCGCTGCTGAATCTAATCTAACAATGAAGATTTGCCTCAATACAAGACAATACACGTCTAGGGTCTGAAAGATCAATCCTAACCAATTGGTTAACAAACGACTGGATCTGTACCGCCAACGATCTCTCAGAAACTGACAAGGCTACTAGGCTACCCATACTAACTACCCTCCGACTCAAGGCATCTGCCACTATGTTTGCCTTTCCCAGTGATATAGGATGGAAATATCATAGTATTTCAACAGTTTGATCCATATTTGTTGCCTGGAATTCAACTCCCTTTGACTCATAATATACTGAAGACTGGGATGGTTAGTAAAGATCTCACACAGAACCCCATACAGATAATACTGCTAAATCATAAGCTCAAACACTACCGCCAAAAATCTAAGTCGTGAGTGGTATAGTTACACTCATGGACCTTCAGCTGCCTAAAAGCATACGCAATAACTTGGCCCTGTTACATCAAAACACACCCCAAAATGACACAAGAAGCAACACAATACATGAAAAATCCCCGACCCTCCACTGGCAAAGTCAAAACTGGGGCTGAAGTTAATAAGTCATTGAGCTTAGCAAGGCTCAACTCACAATCCTCCAACTATTGAAAGGAAATATCCTTCCTAGTCAACTTGGTCAATGGTGTTGCAATCGAATAGAACCCCTCGACAAAATGCCGATAGCATCCAGTCTAATCCACAAAAATATGAATCTTAGAAACAAAAGTCATTTTTTGCCAATCACGTACCATCTGAATTTTTGCTAGATCAACTTTAATCCCAGCCTTGGACACTACATGTCCCAAAAATGCAACTAACTCTAACCAAAGCTCATGCTTTGAGAACTTAGCATACAACTTATGTTTTCTAAGTGTCTGGAGATTCAATCTCAAGTGTTGCTCATAATCGGACTTCATCTGAAAATACACCAAGATATCATCTATAAACACAATCACTCACGAGTCCAAGTAGGGTAAGCACTATATGCATCAAATCTATAAACACTGTTGGGGCATTAGTCACCCAAAAGACATAACCAAGAACCCATAGTGACTATAATAGATCCTGAAATTTGTCTTAGGAATATCCTCTGTACGAATATGTAGCTAACGGTAACTGGACCACAAATCAATCTTAGAGAACACTTCTATTCCCAGAAACTTATCAAACACGTCATCAAGTCTCGGTATAGGATATCTATTTTTCACAGTATCTTTATTCAACTATTGATAGTCAATACATATTCTCATGGTACCATTTTTTTTCTTTACAAAGAGAACTAGTGCATCTAAATGTGACACACTAAAATAAACAAAACCCTTATCTAACAAATCTTGAAGCTGAACCTTTAGCTCCCTTAACTCAGCAGGAGCCATATGATAAGGAGCAATAGAAATGGGCTTAGTGCCCGACTATAAGTAAATAGAAATATCAATATCTTAGTCTGCTGGTAGGCCTAGTAGGTCAGTCGAAAATGTATCAACAAACTCATAAACAATAAGAAAAGACTCAGGAGTAGGGGTGTCAACCTGAATATCACGAATATATGCTAAATATGCCAAACACCCCTCCCTACTAGTCTCCTAGCCTGAAGGCATGAAATAAAGCCTTTCGGTGCATGGCTACTAGAACCCTGCCACACAACCAGAGGTCTGGTACTGCTCAGGTGACAATCTTAGTATAACAATCCAAAATCGCATGATGTGAAGACAACCAATCCATACCAAGAATAACATAAAAGTCTACCATGTCTAGTAACTTCAAGTCAGCCCATGTGTCTAATCCGCCAACAGAAATCATACAAGATTGGATCACTCAATCCACTACTAAAAATCCCTTACTAGGGTAGCAACACGATTAAAAACAGATATAATATCACTGGGTAACCCCAATAGGGTGCAAAATAAGACAACACATAAGGACATGTAGACTCAAGGTCAAATAAGGCTGACGTAGGTATGGAACACACAGAAATCAAACCTGTAAGCACCACATCTGAGGCCACAACCCTGTCCAAGTAGGAACAACATAAAGTTAGTGATCACATCTATGTCGACCACCACCACGAACATTACCCTTACCATATTAGCTATCAACTTTATGACTACCCTGTGCCCTACCTCTAACTGGCGAAGGCACTGCTCTCACTGACTATGTAGCTATTGGAACAGGCTGAATAAATCCTTTATGAGGAAAAAATCTAGCATAATGGCCTACAAGGCCGCACCCAAAACAAAACCCAGATAGCGTACTCTATCGGGCCCCTCTACCATAGCCCATCTGTCCATGCTGCTGCGATGAACTGGATCCTCTAGAAAACTTTACAGGTGATGGAGATGAAACCTGGAGTGATGCCTACACCAGCCTACTAGATTAGCCCTTTAGTTAATGAAACAGCCTACAACCCTCAGAACAAGATCTACTATAACCTCCCTAATATCGTTAAATCTTCTCCTTATGCTGATGTGACTCACAATAAAAAGCTTCCATAGTGTTAGCATGATCAACTATGGCCTGGAATGGACGACCGTCAGAAACAAATAATGCTACTACCTCACGGAACATATCTGTCAACCATATGCAAACCTACAGACTATCTCCGTCTTTGTCGGCATGAACTCAACCCCATAAAATGATAGCTGATGGAATCTAGCATCGTACTCCACCACAAACATGGATCCCTTTTATAAATTTCAGAAATCTTCCCTCAAGCACTCTCTTTCAACCCTGGAAATGAACTTCCTCATAAATACTTCATAGAATTCAGCCCAAGTTGGTTGTGATGAACCGGCGGGTTTGCAATCTAAGAATGCCCGCCACCACTGCTTCACTGCACCATGCATTTGATAGGTTGTGAAGGCCATGCCATGAGTCTGTAACACTCACATATTGGCTAACCTCACTTAAGACTCAACCATAAATTCATGTGCGACCTTCCCTAGTGCTCTAGTAAATCTAGGGGGGTCCAATCTTGATAACCTAGTCAGGAGATTCTACTCTGTGTCTGACATGGCTAAATGTTGCTCAACAATAGAAACATCAGTAGGTACTTCCAAAACCTGAACAAGAGCAGAAGCCAATGTCTAAATCACAAGTGGCATTGACTGCAATGTAGGCTAAGCTACCGGGACTACTGGTTGTGTCTCATCTGTAGTAGGGCCTCCAAAGGCACTAAGTAGCTGCCATAGCATGCTGCAAATATCTAAGGACAGTGCTGCAGAAGGTTTGGGAATAGGTGCTGTTGTCTGTGGCATTGCTGGTGCCATAATAGGTGTTGTAAGAATTAGTGAAACTTCTACAGTAGTAGCTGGAGCAGGCACTTCGGATGGTGCCTCAGTCGTCATCTGCCAATGAGTGATGACAATGAGTGAGAATTTAAAGAAACCTTCAAGGATATACGCACGATACAAGATTTAAAAAAAAGAGTTAATTTTCGTAAATATCACTATAGCCTCCCGAAGATAAGCAACGAATGTCTCCATGTCGATCTGCAAGACTCTACTAGAAATTGGTTATGTACACTGACACCGATGAACCTAGGCTCTGATACCAACTTGTCACGACTCAATTTCACAGAGCATGACAACACCTACTATACCACCAATAGGAGAACCAACCCTGTAGTCCGGAGCCGAAGCGGAGGACTACTAAATCAATTATGGAAGTATATCAAAAGTTTAAAGATAATTAAATGCAAAATTTTTAAAGAAAAACATAATCTACCAAAAATCTGGTATCAGTGTCAAACAAATCACTCAGTACAGAAATGATAAAACTGAAGTAAGTGTAGCAAAAAAATGTCTCCGAAATATAATTAAGATAAAAAAACATAAGTATGAAGAGAAGCAGGAACAATTTGGATGCCAAGCTCACCCTCTGAATCTTCGATGTCAATAAGATCCGAACGAACAGCTGTTTGTATATCACCAATGGAAACCTTTACTCGGATCTACACATGCGCAAGTATAGTATAAGTACAAGTCGCTGAAGCAACCTGTACCAAGTAGTCTTCGAGGGCCTACTGAGCACATAACAATAATAAAAGCAGTAAATAATAGAGTATAAGAAAAAGGGTCACAGAAGAAAATAGTACAATATAAGAAAACTAGCAACTTAAGTACGAATCAAGTGTCACATAGATGGATATTGCCATATAATCATATAACAGGATCTTAGGCAATGAAAGAAAAAGTACCTGGCATCCTTACAACAACATATATAAGTAATAACCCAGTAAATAGGAATTAAAGATGATGGAGTAGAACATGGTCGGTATACCGGTAACCTCAAGTGAAAGGATAAATAACTTAATAAGAGTGTAAGACACAAATTCCACATAACATGAAGTATCTATCCAATAATAACAACTAAATAGTAAGAAGAATAATAATGTAATGTAAATAAAATACTGACAAGTCTCCAAGAAAGAACTGCAGCATACACCTCAAAAACACACTCATTGTGGGCCTTACATCTAAGCCAGGGTACATTAAAGAAAACAAGTGTGGAAAGTTAACAAAATACAGGAAGTAACCATCTTGTGATCACATCTCTTCCGGTACCCATAAGTCCAACAGGCAGAACTAATGAAAGGCTACCCAAAATTTTCCTAGCATATATTATCCGCTTACTCCAGATACCCCCTCCTTAGCATTGCGTGGAAGCCTTGAGGCAGGTCTAT
>JBDJHY010160865.1:0-12609 GCA_039654485.1 Withania somnifera | reverse complement strand
CAACCTGCACTAGGTTATATATATATATATATAACCTAGTGCAGGTTGTAGCACCAGAGGATCAGTTGGGTGTTAGGGAATTTCATTTTCTCTTTATAGTTATACTAACCGAGAACAATGTTAAGTACCATTGTTTTTACTCAGTCTTTCTTTTTCTACACTTTTGTGCAGTTGTTAAGCCCCAGAATTTGTAATCTTCCTTCCTCCATTAGTCCAGGAGCACTTAGAGATTGTCCAACGTAGATCTTTTTGCTTTTTCAGTGTTGAAGGCTTCCTTATATTTCAGTTTATTGTGCTTTACTTTCTAAGGACCACTTTGAGACTATTGTATCTTATCATTGCTATCAAATATATTAGAGGCTTTGCACAGTGGCTACCTATTCTAGGGATAGTTCTAATATTCATTGATTTTCACCAATGTAATTTTATTACAATTTTGTTATGAGTTATCTTTTTGTATTTAAGAGGTTTCCTCTTATTATATCATGACTTAGACTAACCTATCAGGATGGGAAGATAGGTTCTATTCTGACCAAATTTTGGGTTGTAAAAAGTTAGAACAAAGCCCTAGGTTTGTAGGTACCACAACACACAAGCCAAGTTTAGCATAGTCGGGCGGATCAATGTGGAGACATCTGTTAAATATACTTGGGAGACTATGAAACTTTAGGATAAACTTTAGTTTCTGGATTTTCTTATCGTATACCCTTGGTCCGAGCTAAATCTGATAACTTTATTTCTATTCTCTCATATGTAGAGAGGACTTTCTCTTAGGTTTGCTCATTTTTAGTTGAGATGTCATCATGTGGTTTTGGCATAAAAACTGATGCTAAGAAGAAAGCTATAGACTAATGATAAATATGTGTAGACATGGATAGGTGGTTCAGTGATTTTAAGGACAATAATTGTGGAAGATTTAAATAAAGAGAATAAAATTGTATATCAGAGATTTTAAGGTGTTTAATTTTTTTGGTGGCTTTAAGTAGAGGATTCAAGGTCCTAATAACATCATTTTAGTTAGTAGCACATGAGAAATACGGGAGAAGAAAATGATATATTTGGATTTCCTAGTTCGGAGTTGAAGATTTTTCTAGGTTTTAGCCTTCGAGTACAGAAAGTAAAAATTTAATATAAGGTGGTTCAACGCCAACCTTTATGATAAGTTACATAGACATTTGTCCATGAGTAATAGGTGTATGCTATTGTATGAGAAATTTATGGAACGATGGGAGATTTCATCTAAGTTTTGGGATAAGTATTTGACATTTCGCATAACAATTGAAGGATGGAATTTGAAGGTTGGAATGGACTTGACATTGATTTAGATTTAGTAGATTGAGCATGATGAGAAGTACTATCAGGATTGGTATTAGTACCATCAATTTTGGGTAAGGCTAGTTGTTAACATAAAGGAGTGAGATCAGAGCAACAAAGACCTTGATTTAGGAAGAGATAGGGAGTATGATTTAGAGTTGCAAAGAGTGGCAATGTGCTTTCTAAGGATTGTTGGTGCTAATGAAGGTTTTAAGAGGTATGAGTGAAGGATTAGTTATGTTACAGTATTCCTTCGATTAGGTATGATTCAGAGATTACTGACAGAAATACATATATATATAGTTTTAGTTTTCCTCGACTTGTTTTGTGTAATGGATACTAGATTTACTCTTTCCCCTGTATATGTGTACATTGATTTTTTTTTTCTTTTTGTGATATTCAAATTCTACTTACAGTTATTCTATGTCTACCCCATGATATATTTCTATAGTGGTGGGTCAGATGTATCGATCCTATGTTAATGCTCCATTGGGTTATGGTATGTGATTAGACCTGACCTTCACCTACGTTTTGTTGAGCGAGGAGCTATTAGTATCATAAACTTTTGTTAATATTGCCATCAGGATCCCATAAATGGACTACGGTGACTCTGTTAGGTTTGATAAATTAAGTGTTCTTAAGACGTACATAGAGGGCTCAAAGTTATGGAAGTTAGATAATTTGAGGAGTTTGGTATTGGGCACTACAAGTGCAGTGTTATGAGTGAATTAGAAGAGGATTTAGCAGTTAGAGTGAAGGAGAGACACTACGTATAAGATATTTTCTTGGAAGTACTTTTATGTTTATTCTATAAGAATCCTAGAGATGATATTTACAGGCTTTTGGATGATTTCCCGAGAGAGTATGTGCATTGAGTCTGGTAGGAATTATGGGGTAGGATTCACTACCTTCCCGAATATTGGATCACTTAGGCCATAAGGGATGCCTTATTGGTTGAATTCATCACTGAAGGTTTTGATTCGTTGGTATTAAGTGTTGTGGGTACCAGAGAAATCTACCAGTTACCTTCTTGATAAGAGGATAAGGCAGTGTCATATATCTTAGTTTCAGTTTTAGCGATAGTGGTACTCATTTTGGGTATTGTATGGAAGACTCTGGGCCATTGTGACATTATTTTGATTATGGGGTAGTTTACTGCCAGGTCGTATATATGGTCTCCCTTTGGATTATGCTTGTCTTCGTGCTTCATCTATTGGTTAAAACTATTCTCAGTACCCATAGTTGATTCATAGTGGTGGATCGGTTACATTGATCCTCTATATTTCCTTGGCAAGGCTTGAGGTATGGAATAGTCAATAGTGATAAAGTATGATCAAGGATGTTGTTATCTTTAACCATTATTGGGTTTCTGCCATGTTGGTAGGTCTGTGTTTGGTGATAGTTATGAGACACTAGTAGTGTTGCGAGTTTCTCTCAGTGTTTGATATTTCATCGATGTGATATTACCTTATCTTGTCATCAGTTGTTCATAGATATACTCCCCCTATGTATTGTTGTACTCCACACCAGAGTTTTGATGAGATATATAGTGTTTTGTTGCCTTCAGTCATGTGGATATTTTATAAGTGGTTTTTTACTAGTGGATTGGGTGAATCGATCCCATGATACGATCTTGTCGAACTAGTGATCAACATAATTCAATTCTTCTGAGTATGGTAGATTTGATGTGGTAGTGGGATGTGAAATTACTTTCTATTTTCCATGAAAGGTGAGTTGTAGGGGAAAGTGTTGGTATTGATAGCAGTGTAAGATCACTGCTAGAGTAAGACTTATGGAATCACATTTTGATTAATGACTTGACTAGTTTTAAGGTGTTTCTATACTTCACAAAGTAGTTCAATTGCCACTATTTTCTTTTTGTGTTTTGGACTAAGGGTATCTCTAGTGCGACTCTCAGTGTTTAGAAAATTTCTATGGATAGTTATTCAGTCACTTGTGTTTATGTTGACCTCATTTAGAGTTTAAAATGGTAAGTTTTAGAATATGCATGAGTTACATTTTGAATGCATCTGTTAGTAAAGTGTTTAGTTATTATGATGCCATATAAGGTTGTGGAGTTTTCATTTCTATAGTTAGAAGGGAAGTACCAATGGTATACAGTAGGGAGTGCTTCATTCACTTCATCCTCACTGACTATATTGTCTTGTTAAGGATTGGTACTTCAGTGTTTTGTGGTGACTTTCAAAATCTTAAAGATCTCAATTGTTTTAAATCTCTATTTGAACATCATCTAGTAAATATTGAGTCTTATCAGTTCATTGGGTTAATCACTGAATAACCTTGGTTTGGTGTGGCGGAAGAGAAATAGATCGATTCAGGTTAACATCTTAGATAATTTGGAAATATCATGGGAGATTTCATTTTACTTGTGGTTTGGAAATTGGGAATCAGAAAATCGGTTTTGGATGATCGTGGATAGTTCTATCATTTTTCATCTGGGAAAACTTTTGGTAGAGATAATGGAATCTAGTGTACTGTCAGACAAAGTGTCGCAATGGAAAGTCAACACATATATCTCTGCATCTTGAGTCCTACATTATGAGAAAATTGATTTATATGGTTAAAGCGATGAATAATAGCTATGGGTCATCAAGTATTGTCAAGTCACCTTGGGGTACTCGATGTTTCAATATTTGAGCTTCTATTTTCATCTAAGTGAGACTACGCCTACATCTAGACCAAGGCAAAGATTCATCAATGTATTTCTAGTGGTAAGATTTCCTACTAGGTGATAATACTTGATGTTTTGATCTATGTAATGTTTCATCCGAGTTGCACGATTACTTGGGGTATTGGTTGCACAAGTGATCCAGTGTTGTCAATTATGGTCTATTTGGAGAGTTTTTTGTTGATAGGTGTGTCATGTTACTGTCCTATATGAAGCTAGTGAGTACAAGTACAAATCTCATTATGAAAGTCAACAATGGCCTAAATAGAGTTGGTCTATGGTTCATGTGTATAAGAATGATTAACGGGTACATGTTTGTCAGTCCTAAAGAAGAGTGTATTAATGGTTTTATGTGCCAGAGCGTATCGTTTACGAGACGACTAATTTATCTTCATCATTTTGATTATTGACGACTGCATTAATTGGGTTCTTCTTTGATGAGTTTAGCTTTACTTGATATTGGATTATGTAGTTAAGCACCATCAAATGATTATGCCAAATGATGTCACTATTATATGTGATTCAGCCAAGGAGATTGCATCTTGAAGATACGTTTTAACTTATCTTTAGCTTTATATTCAATTTCAGAGTGGTATTGTTTCAGGAATTTATGTTGGGTTAAGAAAATAAGTCCATTTGGTGATTGTCCTATGGTTTAGAGATTTGCAGCTTACTTTGAGTCTATGGAGTGACCTGATGTATCTTAGTCATAATGTAGTGGGAATACACTAGTTCTATTGAAGTTGTGGCAGCCATTGGCTATCCTTGATCTGTTGATTCTCAGTTTTTAATAAAAAATTCGAACTTGTGTTGTATTGTGGTAGTTCCATTTTGTGAACTTCACTTAAGAAACGAAAACAGGCTTTACAAGTTATACTTCAGGCTTTGGGTTGAGCCAACACTTTATTTTTTTCTTATGTTCAAGAACATACATGATTTTTAGTGATGGATGTTGTAATGGCCCTCCAGGTTTTTTTTACTTTTACCATTTTTCCCTTTTGATACTGGATTATGCGAAGATAAGTTTGATTTTGTGGTTGGTTCTGAAATGGAACGAGTTTTGAGTAAGATTTTGGAAACTTTGAGCTTCACTGGTTTAAAGTGTGAAAGATGGAAATCTATGGGTCGTTTGAAGTTCAGCACCTCAAATGTCACGATCCAAAGACTCAGGTCATGATGGCGTCTACAACCCTCCTGTAGACAATCCTAACCCTATAGGATGGAGCTACGAGTAATGGTCTATAAACTCTCTAAACATCCAATGCAGTAAAGAAAGGTATAAACAGTCACGACCTGATTTTGATGACACCTACTATACCATCAGTAGGAGAAACAACCCTATAGTCCGGAGCCGAAGCGGAGGACTACTATATCAATTGTGAAAAACACAAGTACAATAATCAGAAGATAAATAAAATGCAAAAGTTTAAGAATTAATAATACCCCAAAATATGGTATCAGTGTCAAACGAACCACTAAGTACAGAAACAATAAATCTAAAATAGGTCTAGTACAACTATATCTCTGAAATACATGGCGATCGAATAAAAATGCCAAAGACGAAGAGAAACAGGTAAAAGTCGGATGTCAAGCTCACCCTGAATCTCTCAAGAAATATAAGTTGTATGAACCTCTGGTGGTAATCATGATCGAGAACCTGTACTTGGATCTGCACACATGCAAGTATAGTACGAGTACAAGATGTCGAAGCAACTCGTACCCAGTAGTCTTTGAGGGCCCACTGAGCATATAACAATAATAACAACAATTAATAATGGAGTACAATAAAAGGGTCACAGAAGCAAATAGTACAACAAGGGGAGTTAGCTACTCAAATAAGAATCAAGTACCACAGTCATGTATCACTAACTAACCACATAACAGGATCTCAGGAAATGAAGGAAGACGTACCTAGAATCCTTGCCACTATATATGTGAATAATAATACAATAAATCAGGAGTCAAAGAAAATAGGATGAAAACATGGACGGTATACTGGTAACCTTAAGTGAAAGAGTAAATGGCTCAACAATAGTATAAGGCACAAAATCCCACATAACCAAAAGCAACAATTAACCAATAATGACAACTAAGCATTTATAGGAATAATAAAATAAAAAAATAAATGCTGACAAGTCCTCCAAAATAATGCAGCGTACACAAAAATACGCTCACCCATAGGCATCACCATACTACCAAGGGTACACTAAAAAAAAACAAGTGCAGAAAAGTTAACACACACATGAAGTAATGTCATCCAAACCTCATATCCCAATATCATAGAACCTCAAGGTCTCAAGCCTAGCATCTCTTTCCTCATAGTAATAGTATCATCATGTCTTATATCTTGTGCCTTATATCAATAGTATCGTCAAGCCCTGCTCAACAAGTCAAGGCATATACCTCCTATATATCATTGTATCACCAAAATCTGCCAATAATTAGGTATCCTCAATGTCCATAACAAGTAGTACCATATGTGTCAAAAAGCTGTACTCATTGCCGTACGATGACAGACTCAAGTTCCAGTGGTTGTACTATCTACCGAATGGAGTCAGTCTTAAGTCTCAGCATTTATTTGAAAAATGATAATTCTCGGTGTCAAAAAGTGAAGCTTGGACTAAAATGAGTAAAAATAGTATTACCGGGTGCTCGATACAATATTGAGTCTAAAACAGTCTAATATCATTATTATAT
This sequence comes from Withania somnifera, assembly GCA_039654485.1. NCBI lineage: Eukaryota > Viridiplantae > Streptophyta > Magnoliopsida > Solanales > Solanaceae > Withania > Withania somnifera. The sequence continues at coordinate 5,909 of JBDJHY010160865.1, read as the reverse complement.
TATTATTAGAATATTTCCATTTATTATTTTATGTCATTATCCAACCTTGTTATCAAAATCCTCCTCTAGCCATTACGACTCAATAATCAGGTGGTGATACTTACCCAACCCCAATGCACTCTCATCGGAGCCATAGGCCCAACCTTTCATGTCATGAATGCACAAAAAATCAACAAGTATTCATATCAACATATGATCATGTAATATCCATATCATATGCCCTGCATAGGTATTTCTAATCTATTTTTAAGACGTGGGCACCATATTACTCGGATGCCAAATATAAATATCAACATGGAACAGACGAAAGAATGGTACAAGGTTACTATACAACCTATCTAACTAGCTTATGGATGCTATTTAGTACAGTTATTACAGATATAAACCAGAGATAGCCCCATGGAGCTTACTTGTCATCCGATGATAAAGCGCTGTAAGTTTTATGAATAGTACTCCAACTGACGTCAACCAATCTCCAAATCATCTGAATCTTACCTCAAAGTTTTTTATATGTTAATACAAGTCTGACAGTGTATTTTATGCTAAGTTCTGGACTGGGCCTAAAACAGGCTTGCGAGGCCCGCTTGCCAAAAATAAAACTAAACTTTACTATAGGGTCACGAGAGTCATTAGGAACCCGTGATCCAAAATTGACCATAATTCTAGCATGAGAAAGGCTTCTAAATATCTTGGCCAACTTTGACCTTAACGGGTCAAAGGTTCAATCTTTATGAATTTAACAATAAAATTTTGGTGCATAATTGATTCTAGATGCAATGTATACTCAATTAATGAAGAATTACTTGAAAATATATGGATTAGGGATTGATTTGATCAATTTCAACTCTTAGAGCCATTAATGGTAGAAATCATGAATTTTGAGAATAAAAAGAAAGAAAACTTACCCAAAAACGTGGAAGAATCGAAGAATAATATTGAGAAGATATTCCTTACCCTTGGGATGGTGTTTGGGAGAAGTTTTTCACTAAAAAAATGAATAGAAGTGAAATATTTTTGTTGAAATAAGAAATTAGGGTCGTGCAGGAAATTATATACTATCAGGTACAATGTTCATCGTGATCGCACACTGTTGACTGCGATCTCGCCGAAGGAAGCCAGTAGTTATTGTGTTCACATGATGGGATCATGATTGCCTAAGAATATTTGTTGGGGAGTCATCACTATCATTTGAGGATGATCACGATTGTGAAGAATGAAGAGATTGTTCATCGCGATCGTGATAAAGACCTCCACCTGCAGCAGTTGAAGGTTTCTGCAGAAAAAATTAGAATTTCTACAATCGAATTACGTATTTTTAGTGGAAAATACATTGCGGATTCAACAGAATCGATAGAATTGAAATCCAAGGTGTTTTATGCAAAAATTACCCCTCAAACCAAAGGTAGCCAAAAGTCCACTTCTCTACCAAACCTCGAAAATGCAGTGACAATTACGGAAATTATAAAAATACCTCCACTAGCCTATAATCATCATTTTGAAGCTGCTGAAAGCATCAGAATATTGATCCGACACTTGGAACACTAATTTACCACCCTGGTTCTACTTTTTGCTTTAAACTTTACTAAAATCTATAATTTAGCATAAATTACAAACGAAAACTCCAAAACACAAACTTATGGTCAACCTCGACTTTGTTTGGCATTCCGGAACTAAAGGAACTATTGGAATTTAATTCCAAGCTTTCCTTGAAGGAAAATTGACTTTGGTTAACGAGTACTTAGTTTTAGGCTCTATAACAGAGAATTTGAGATATTTTTCAACCGAGTCTCTAGGAATCTGAACATCAGTCCCAGCAAGTCATAAATGACTTGGAGAAACTATTGAAACAACTATAATGCAAAACATCACATATTTATCATAAATGACCACAAGGTTCATTACAATTAACAATATCTAGTTTGTGATAATCAAGGATGCAAAATGTGATCATTCCAAAAGAAAGATCTAATGACTCACTAGAGACAACAATCATATGATTATTACAAGAGTCGATAACAGAATTTTTCTTTTACCAATAAAATAATAAAATAGAAAAATGTCCAAAGGAGACATAGTAGAGAAGGATTTTGCTCGAGGAATAAAAGTGATTGTGATAATTTAAGATAGACAATAACATTCAAAACTTAGTTTAAAATCAGATGGAGAATTTTCTAATGATAGAAAATGCTTTTCCTGATCAAGAGCAACATTTGGATCAAACAATCACTCGTTGTTAGCCAAATTTTCAAACTAGAGAGGTTACTTTCAAACATCTGATCAAGAAGGAGTTGTTGACATAGATTCATTTTCCATAGACTAGAGTTTCAAACTCATCATCCTAAGTAACACAATGATTTACATAAAATATTTTGACAAAAGATTCATAAGTGTAGCCTAGGCACATCTCAAAGATTTGTTGAATATCGAAGATATCACGAATGTCACATTTTATTAATGAGAGAAGAGTCAAGTTTATTGTTCTTCCATACAGAATAGGTTGTTTTTCAAGACTTCTAGACTTATTTTCATCAAGAGTACTCCAGAACTTTATCTTAGGACTTGAAGGATTTTTAGAATCAACCACATCCTTTTTAAGGTGCTAGTTAAGAACACAATCATCATTGAAGGAATATTCAAAAGATTTTAATTTTTCATACTTAAGGCTCTCAAACATATCTTCTAACGTATTTTATATGTACATATTGTAAAATATGAATGTAGATGTGGATAAATAGTAGTGATTTTAAAGGGTGATAGAAAGGTTAAAAGATATGATATTTTAAGAATACCAAGAGGTATGATCATAACTAATGCAATGAATACCCACCTAGAGAACATGAGCAGTCACAATATCATAGAGATTTGATGACTCCTGATAGATTTTGAAAACTAAAGTCCTTCATCAAGTTGGTTAAGTGTATATCTCATAAAATTAGCACAAGTAATTTATAAGAAATTTTTTTAAAAGGTATCTTTTAAAAGATTTAAAATATCAACTTAATATGATAATCTGGAGTATATTAAATAGTAAAGAAGTCATGCCTTTAAATTCGGTCTTACCGTATTTTAAATAGTCATGCTCTTAGTTGACTACTCTTCTTTAGGTAGTCGACTGATCTACTATTAGTATCCATTTGATCGCTCTTTGTTTATATCTTCTTCTGAATTTCCCTGTAGAATAGTGGATAACTACATTCTCTTGTGTTTTCAAGTATTCTTGAGTCCTTCAGAGTCAATTATTATTTACTATTCTTGTGTTTCCAAACCTAATTCTTAGAGTATAAACAAAGTTTACAATTAGAGATTTTATGTCCAATCGTTCCATAGTAAGAACATGAAGGCTGAAATCAATGGACATTTTCATTTCATCTAAAACATATATCATTTTTCAATCAATGAAGACTGTTAAAAAAGATGTTATTGAAATTTTTTTATAAATTTTTTTTCCATTTTTCTTTTGACCAAAGTTGATCAAATTGATTTGAAAGACTTTTTATAGAAAATGAGTTTTAATGTTTTCACTTCTTCCTTAAGATTAAATGTTTCTTTTTCAAAATAATCCCTTTTAGCAGTAGTATCCTTTAATTTAATTTCTAGATTAATTTTATATTTTTGAAGATTCATGAGATCACTATGAATGAATTTTAGATTAAAAATTTCTTGATCCAATAAGTTCCTAAAGCGACTATAGTCAAAGAAATTTAAATATTTTTGTTGATTAGTTTCTTCTTCTGCTATAAGGCACCTTTTTGAAGAGTTTATTTGATCCATGTTTGAATCATCACTCTAGCTTAAATTATTTCTTTTGAACTTTTCAATAAGTGACTATTTAAAATTATCAATATTGATCTCCCCACTCCTATCATTTGTAGACTCTGACAGCTTTTAGAAAAAAATCCCTCAAGATTTCTCAGAGTCATTTACACTTTCTATTTCTGCGTCTAAATTAGCCTTGCTATCTTTGGTTGATATAGTGAAGATTATCTTTTTAACATAAGACTCATCTTGATTATAACAATAACGGGTCTTTTCCTTTGGATAAATGTGAAGGATGCAGTTTCTGTGTGCTTGTTTTTTTTTCTTTAAATCTTTTTGGGTGAACTATCCATGTTTCCATGAATTCCTTGGTCGATAACAACTTCTTTGTGAATTTTTTAAGAATATTTCATATTTTTTAGCAATGTTTCATGAGGATATCTTATTAAAGTCACGTTTTTTTAAAAAACAGTAAAAAAATATATTGCTTTGGCATCAATTTGTGCAGTATGCATGACTTCAGAAATGGTTGCTTTTTTTTTAGTTTCTTCTATCTCTGTTGTTATATGTAACTTTTGTACCAACTTTGATAACTAACTAGGCTTCATAATCAACAGATTGAATAAGATTCTTCATTATTGTAATGTAAGTTATTGAAGCAAGGAGGCCTCGATACTAAAAACCTTCTTGAAATTTATTTTCACCAATTGATCTCTTGCTATGAATCTTTGTACACTTGTTGTTAAGCAATAAATGTGAGACCTCGCTCTGATAACTCTAGTACCAATTGAAAGTACAAGAGGGGGTGAACTATAATTTTTCTTTTTCCCTCAGTCAACTCTCTACCTGATACAACCGACTCTTACTTTAGTATCATGAATAAATAATATAGAATAGTGCAAAAAGGAAAATGTACATAAAATATTTTTATACTGGTTGAGACTCAAAATGATCCTTAATCCAGTTCCTTGGGTTGTAAGAGGATTCTACTATTTTTCTCTATCCTCTACTAGGTTTTAAATAACTTAATTTTACACATTTTATACAACTGATTGATTTTGAACATGAACCCAATATCTTAATAAGACTATAAAAGAACCTAGCACCACACTGTTGAGTCTGTTATGATCTTAATAAATACAGAAAATTACTGAGTTTGTTGGGAGCTTAGCGTACAAACATACCTTACTGAGTCTGTTAGGATCTTAGGGAATACTTGACCTGCTGATTCTGTTAGGAACTCAGTGACATGGGCCTTACTGAGTCTTTTTAAATCATCCCAATCAACATAAATATTAAGTCTCTTAGGATCCCAGTAAATACTATGCTTTGATGCTATTCTCAAGTTTTTATTTCCTTTATTTTTTATGTACACTGGTATACACTATATGATACAAATGCTTATTAAAAGTAAAGAAAAGAAAAAATAGTATGAGAACTTATAGATCATGCCTCTCCTCTTGAAAGACTAATCTCCTATATTAGATATGGGAACTAGATGATACAATCCAAGGGTATTAATCTTTGAAAGTAACCAACTGATTACTTTTAAGATAACTATTAAACTTACGGTCCACTTCTCTGTAATGCATTTGTAGAAGAGCCTCCTATAATGCAACTCCTTCTTGGATAAATGTGAACACAATTTATAGCATAGTAGATTTACATGTGAGAATATTAAATTCTTCTCTATTTATAAGAGATACTACAGTTAATTCTTCTTCGTGCTTGATGACTTCCTTTGGCCTTTTCATATCATTTATGAGCAGTACCAATGATCTCATTAATGTATAACAGGCTTTCTTGAAGCATGTAGAGATTCATTTATGAGGAATGGTTTTCAATACTTTTATGAGATATTCTTATATTTTTTTCATCCATCAAAATGTTGAACATTAATAATGTCAACTTCACTCAAGTCGTACCAATACGATTTGTGATATTATCATTAATATCCCTACTCTTATATATTATAGCCTCAAATAATTGATATTGACTCTCTTGTGGATAACTTTCATATCAATCTTACTTTCATGTATGCCTCATACAACCTTTCATTTAATTTGCAACTCAAACACTCTGTTTTAATCCTTCTCAACCTGAATCCTTTAGTTTCCATAGTTTTTATCCATAGTTTTAATTTACCATTTACT
>JBDJHY010160836.1:0-12610 GCA_039654485.1 Withania somnifera | reverse complement strand
GCCTTAGACTTGCCGCTTCTCTTAGCAGCTGCAGCAGCCTTCTTCTGCGCCTCTCTCTTCTTACTCGCATCCGACACCATCTATTCATTTTCAAAAAAGGATGTCAGCGGCGAGAAAAAGCAAAAAATATATATGGGAAAAAAATATAAATTATATGTGTAATTTGAAAATACCTTGAAATTAGGAGATGTTAATCAGAAGATCTAGGTATTTAACAACAATCAGGTGGATATTAATCTCTTTTATCTTTGATTATTGTTATGATGATGAGGGTTTTTGAGTGTCGAAGATGTTAAATGAATATTTATAACAAGAGTCTGGGAAGAAGATGATACACGTGTCTGTTTTACTGTAAAACTTTAGGAGATGTCTTTTTTTTATTAAAAATCAAGTTGCGTAAATTGACTAGGAACTTAGGAATTTGGAAATGTCACACTTATTTTCCACCTTTCACCTAAGAGGTTCTTTTTTATGTAATTCCTCCATTCTAAATTAATTAGACATATTTTTTTTTTTATAATATTTTATATTTTTTAATTATGTTAAAAGAAAATTTGAATTTGAATATTTTTTTTATATTATTTAAAATATTAATTAAAAATTAATGTATTGAGTTTAAAAAAATATCAACTAATTTAGAATAAACAAAATATTTAAGAAATTTAATTAATTTAAATTCACTTGGGCGGCACCTGCACGTTCGAAAACAGCATATTTCTACCAAAAATTTTCCATACCAGAAATTTGAGGTACACCTCATCATTGATGGTTCCAACTAAGAGGTGTTCGATTAAAACACAAAATTGTAGCATGTGGAAATTTTCATTTAAATTGATTCAATAATTGATAATTTTTTTACTATTATATGCCACTAATATTTGAAATTATTATAATTTGATTTCATGTAAAACAAAACGGAAAAAAAGATGAAATTTAATAGCGTTAATGATATATTATTTTTTTTTTTATTTTATATGTTTTGATTTGACAGAATAAAAGATGTACAAATGTAATATGCCATGACAAAATTAGAATGCTTGAATTAATATTTATTGAATAAGAAAATGTTATAAAAAAAATGGTTTGAGATATATAGTTACAATAAATTTTCGAGTGCTGAAAATTATTTATAATTTGAAAATAATTTTATTCAATAATTTTATTTTTTCCTTCCTAAATTTTTAAACAAGTGGAGACCCTTGACAGCGTATTTCTCTAAGTTGCGAAATAATTTGAATTTTCTAGAGATATATTTCGGTTGCTTGGAAACGTTAGATAGAACTTCATAGTTTCAGGTTGATAGCTATGTAGCGTGTAGCCGATGGTGACACTTTTTATTTTTTTTCAATTTTATTTTGTTAACTGAATAATATTATTTGTAAAGAAGCTCAAGTAGCAGTATTATAGAATAAGGTAGTAGTATTCCCCCCTGTAGCCATTTTAGAGTTGGTTACTACAAGAGTTACTATTATGAGCCAAAGTCCAAACTGCTGAATATGTAAATTTAATCATATAAACTCATATTTATAGTTGCAGGAAATGCTGTCTCCGTGTAAATGAGCTTTTTGTGATTCTAGTTGATTCTAAAAGTAAGTTATCAAGCTTGCTTATCACAAATATTATGTGATAAGATAATATGTCATTTGAATATTTGACAATTTTTGATTGATCATAAAATTATTTTGACTAAGAATTACTACTTCGTTTGTGAGCGAAAAACTAAGCAAACACAAAATTTGAATTAAATTTATCTTTAATTTTATTACGACTTTGGCATTATATTCTATAAATTTTCCTTCAAAAAATTTTCCAAAGTTTAAAATTGATCATTTCCACTCACAAAAAGCCAATATTTTTCAAAGTAAAATGAATATCTAAACACTAGTTCAAAATTTAAAAATTACAAACTCAAATTTGTCAGACTTTCAAGTTTTAAGTTTCAGCTTTGATCAAGCGGTAGTAATAGTTTTAAAATAGGAAGTGTCATACAAAGTGGGTAATAGAAAATAGCACATAAATTTGCAGATTCAATTTCTGTACATTGAGAGAGCGGGACCACTAAAAAGAATGCACAAAAAAGGACGCAAGAAAAGTGGAAGTCTGCATCTCAGTGTCTCCCTGTTTTTGTCTACACACAAGCAATTGCCTCCACTCTAAAAGAGATTGATAGTAAACTCCACCCTTTGCAGGAACGTGTAATATTTGGTGCAACTCCAACAAATTGATGTCTACAATATTAAAAATAACAGTCTCTTCCCCTGTCTCATTGATAACAACATCTCTGTTTTAATGTGTGCACCAAAGGTTAAAGAGACTTGGTGGGCGTATTGAACATAGAAATTGTGAAACTTGAAAAAGAAGTGACAATTGGATACTTGATCTTTATCAATACTGAATTTCCGAGGAAATGGTTCAACATACCAGTAACACTATCATCATTTGAACTAAATGAAAACGACCAGTATTAAATACTATTAAGGCACCTCCAATTGCAAGGGAAAATAGGCAGCCTACTTTTATTTTTATCATTCATAAGATGGAAAAGGAACTTATCACTCAGCATTCTACCAAAACGAATGGACCAATATACACCAATGACACCATAAGCAGACAATAAAACAGTAGAATACTTATTCCATTTGTAAGATAAAATATAGAACGTGTCTCCTACTAGGCCTCAATGACTGTTACTAATCTTCATACTACAAAAGTTTTACTAGCAAAAAGGGAATCATACTGTTCTCATAGTTAAGCAAATCCAACCACTTTCAACAGTAATGAATGAGCTTCCCATATCCTAGTCACATATACTAAAGATAATTCATCAATATTCATCTCGAGCCCCTATTCTTTATTTACAATTTTCCTCCTTGTACCAAAAAAAAGACACTCAATTTTCCTCTATATTCTACTCCTTAATCACATAATACTGCAAGCACTAGTATTCTCATCACTGAAAAGCTCAGTAGCATGAATTGCAGTTGCTTCAAAGTCCGGATATTCAGATTTCACCTTGTTGTCACCACCATCTTTGCCGCCTTGACCGTCCTTCCCTTTACCGTTTCCCTTCCCGCCTCCGCCTTCTTTCTTCTCTCCTCCTTCCTTCTCCTTCTTCGGCGGGACAATTACCACGTCTTTCTTCACCTCCTTCTTCAACGCCTCCACCAACTCTTTCAAGTCCATTGCACCTGTCACAGTCACCAAATCCTTCTCATGGTCCATTTTCATCTCCCGGTACCCTGCAATAGCCATGAACATTCCATTAGACGAAAATATATACTGTTAATATGGACAGAACCACGAAGAATAATGAATAATCCAACTCACCTCTGTTCTTAGTGATAGTCTTGTGAATCTTCTGGACACATCCTTCACAGTGCAGATGTACTTTCAGCACCGCTGTAGTAACCGGAAGCTACATTGATAATAATCAGTTAGTAATATTCAAAGAAGATTTTCGATTCAACTGAAACAAGTTTCGAGTAAATTCATCTGAAAACTACCACTTGCTGTGTTTAATTTCACTAAACGGTGTAAACGCACGTAAAAACACACACTGAATATACTGTGAGGCTAAACTGGGCAAAAGGCATGAAAAGACAAAAAGAACAAGAAAAAGAAAAAAGTGACAGTATGCAACAGAATGAGAACGACACAAACAGATAGTAGGTGCAGAATATTGGAGCAGAGATTATGCAGCTAACAGCTAGTAGTATTACCTCTTTTTCCTTCGTTTTTTTGTCATCTCCTTTGTTACCCTTTGAGTCATTTTCGTTTTGCTTCTTCTCTTTCTTGCAATCCTTTAGTAAAGGATAGATAAGTTGTACAGACCTTTTCAACTTTCGCTCCACCTTCTCCTTTAGCTTCAATGCATCAACTTCTCCTATTGCTGTCACCTTATTGGTATCCCAATCACAGATCACCTTCTCCACGCCTTTCCAGCCGTAATAAAACCAAATGTTTAAGAAAAATCGAAGAAGATGAAACTCAAGCTAAAAACAGTGCAAAATGCTTCTCCATAATCGACTAAACAAACACATACTGATTCACAATATTAATCATTCTGTCCTAAGTCTAACTTGAAAACAAAAATAGAGCAGAATGCTTTTTTGAAAAACGACGATGCAATTAAATAGTGAATAACAATTTACAATAACCATTACTCTCTCCCTGAAATTGAACTTGAAAGCATAAACAGAGCAGCATTACGAAGAAGAAGATGAACAAAAAGGGAACACTATCCATAATCGGAGATAATGAAACGAAAGCAAACAAAACAGGAGAAGATAGATGCTTTTCCAAAATCGACGAGGCAAACAAATACTGATTCACAATAATATTCTAACTTGAAAGCAAAAGCAGAGCATAGTGATAGTAAAAATCAGGGAAAAGAAGGAAGAAATCAATGCATTTTACCTTCAAATCTTCGAACAGCTTTGAAAATCCTGCGGATACAGCCTTCGCAATGGAAGTCCAATTTCAAAACAACGCTACGGTTGTTAACTTCATTTTTTTCTCCTTCACCTTCAACATTCTTTTGCTGTTCTTCACTCTTCACCACACCTTCAACATTCTTCCTGTTCGTATTCTGCAAACCCCACAACCACAATAATGGTTAGCTTTATCAAAATAATCTACACAAATCAATGAGAAAAAATATCAAAAATGGCGAATCAATTTCAAATTTTACCTTACCCATTGTGTTTCTAACTGGACACAGAAAAGGGTAAAAGGATATTTATAGGGGGTAGAGCTAGGTAGTGTGAGGAAGAAGGGCGCAGTAGTACGGGAGGAGAGTGTATTACCGAGTGTGGCCTCGTTGGCATACATAGGCATAGGAGGAGTATTATCTGATCATATTGTTTCACTTTGTATGCCAAATTCAATGATTATTACCCGAAATTTTATTATGATGAAAATGACATTAACAACAATAAACTAATAACTTGCTTATTAATTGGACATTATTTATACAAATAGCAATACAAAGAAGAAATAATAATGCACCAACAAAGTAAGAGCTCGTATGGTACAATGAATAACAACTAATTAATCTAGAAAATAATTTTAAGATAAATGTATTCATGATTGATTAGATAAATATATGAAGTTAGTTATTTTAAAATTTAATATTATTTTTATTTCATATTATGAATAAACTAACTAACTAATTCTGAAACAATTTCTTACTCCGAAAAGAGTACCTAAGTGGACTCTCATCTCGTATTTAATGGGAAAAATCCTTTTAAAGAAAACTAAGATATTTGGTAACGATTGAAAACAATATTAACATATTGAGACTTGACTAGTTCTTTGATGAAGTGTTTTAGTATTAAAATTGGTGGCCATATTAAGTGTCGTGGAGTCATAATTTGGATTAAGAGCGGAGATGGTTCCATTTGGTAAAAAAAAGAAAATGGAGTTAAGATTGAATTTGAAGTTAAAAGATGTGTTTCTTCATAATTTTTTTTAAAAACTTTAAAGTTAAATATAATTAAAAAGTTAAATAATTTTTCTGAAAATTGCGAATACAAATTTATTTTATTTTTTTACTTTATTCAAATACAACTCCAAAGTCGAATTTTGAAATTCTTATTACCAAACATTATTTTTTTCATAAAGTGAAATAACTTTTCAAAAAATTATGAATTTCTTATTGCCGAACGCATACAAAGAAAAATAATTTTCGCCAGAACTCTGAATAAGTTATTTGCTGCTAGTTTGGCGAAAAACATTTTCTTGCGACCCAATCTTTTAAAGTGATCTATAGTTTCCTGTATACATAATTCAAAATTAAAAAAAAAAAAAAGTAATTCTACTCACCTCTTTTCCCTTTGAAATATAATAAGTATTTTTTTGGGTTAATTTTAAACATATATAAAAAAGTTGTTAATAATAAAAATATAGTTATATATTTATTATAAAAATAGCCAGAAAACACACTAGCTACAAGAAAAAAATTAATTGCGTGTATATGTAATGCATGGATATTTATAAAGTTATGTAATATATTGTTATAATATAAATTATGTATAAATATGTATAGTTATTATATAAATGATTTATAAATATTATATAAATAATCATGTGGTGTATACTTAATGTATTAAGGAAATTGTGCGTATTAGGTTGGTTTCACAAATAAAGGTGATTTCATTAGATTCGATACTACACTAACTGGATCTTTCACTTCGTATTGTGAACTACCCCTACGTAACATAGTTTAATTGTGTATTCAAGTTTAGAAATGAGGTTAAAGGAGTTGCTTTTTAAAGTGAGGCTTCGTCAATTTGAAACCCTCTTAACTCCTGCAAGGATAAACAGCAGCAGGAGAAATAAGTTTACCCTCAAATTTGTAGCAATAAGATGAGTGCTGTTGATTGCAATCAATGGCTTTAAAAATACCATGTTCAAAGCAAAGTAACACAAGAATAGCATACAAATTTCGGCAATTTCAGCAAAAGTTTTTAGCAGAGAAAGATCATTATTCGTTCTAGCTTCTCCTCCACCACCACAACAGCATAACCAGGTATGTCAGAACTACGACGAACAACAGAAACCTTCATCGAACAGCAACCACGCTCAGTCAAAGCTCCGGCGAATTGAGTACCACCAACTCGTGAAAAAACCAGAAGCTCCGGCCAACCACTGTTGACGGAGCAACGAGGCCAGCAAATGGCAGAGGTAAACACCCAGTAACGGAAGTTAGCCGAGATCCGAGCAAGAAGAAGAGGGGGGAAAAAGAAAAGAAGAAGAAATAAATGGCTACTTTCTTGTAAATAAAATGTCCGAGTGGACAGATTGCATAATTTTCCCTATTTTTATTAGGTAGGTATATTATGGAAAATGTACAAATTATAATGGGCAAATAATATTAATGGTTATCCTGATTTTTTAAAGGAATTATATTTATTAACTTCTCCAATAACTTAAAATAAAATGTTGATTTAGATAATAAAAAAAAACTGATAAAAATAAAAAGAAATTGAGTTTTAGGAGAAAAACACACATTACAATCCAAAAAAAAATCGAAAAGTCCAGGATACGTATTCCAATCTAGGAGGAACAAACTATTCAAATTTTAATTGTTGTTCTTACTCTTTAATATTTGCAAGATATCAAATTACTTTGAATTACTTATTATGTCAATGTAATAATACATTAAAAAAATTAAAAAGTATTAATGCAATAATACTTCATCTATTTAAATTAATATATCATTTATCTCGACATCAATTATTATCACATTATATTCCTTTTTATTGTATATACCTTTTTATTAATAAATATATAAATATGTGTGCAAAAGTAATTTAAAAATAAAAAAAAGTAAGTCTGTTTACCTCTTTCCCCTTGAAATTTTATTAGCCAGGTATGTTAATGGAAAATTTATATATTATAATGGGCAATTAATTAATGGTTATCCTGATTTTTGATGGAATTATACTTATTAAGCTTTCCAATAACTTATCATATGTAGGAAATATTATATATTGTCATGTGGTCAAGTTTTGAAAGCTTATGAGTAGGTCCATGTGGCTAAAACTAAGACTTAGTGACTAAACCTTATGTTTAGCCACATGGCAACATGGTTGGTGACTAATGGCTTGTAATGTCATGTGTCACTAATCAAGGCGGCTATAAATAAGAATAGTTGGCTAATTTTTTAAGGATAATTTTTCTTCATTTTTTAGAGAATTTCCCAATTTAGTATATTTTCATAAATAACAACTTTCCATATATAGAAACTTTCCACTTTTAGAATTTTTAGTTTTTATTGTATTTTATTTTATAACAAAATATGAATTTTAGGAAGTTATTTAAATTTTTATATGATTTTTAAATAATTTAAGTTTATTATAATTTATAATTTATTTTATGTAATTTTTAAATAATATATATTACTTCTTCTATCACAATTAATGCGGTATGGATAAACTTTTAAGATTGAAACCAATTTTTTTATGTCTTTAAAGAATTTTCGTTGTTAATATTGTAATTTCTAATATTTTTTACGTAAATTTTAAATAATAAATTTTAATTTCTGTGTCACAATTTTATGCGGTATGGATAGAACTCAAGAGCCAATTGAATTTCTTATATATATTTTAAGTTGTTAATTATCGTAATTTTTAGTAGTTTTTACATCATTTTGAAACAATATTGGTTACTTCCTCTGTCTTAATTTATATGGTATCAATAAAATTTTGAAAGTCAAATATATTTCTATATGTCTATTAAACATTTTAAAATATTTACTTTATTTTAAAATAATGCCTGCTACTTTCTCCGATATTTTTAATTACTAATTTATATGGCATTTGGTAGGATTGTCATTTTCAAAAGTATTTAACATTTGATATTTGCATATTTTTATTATTTATAAACTACTTGAAAGGACGAACATAGTAATGGCATATTGTACAAAAGTAAATAAGCATTGTACTTTAAACTTGGTCTCTTTCTTATTGGTTGGCATCATTTATTTTCAGTTTCCTTCTTTTAACATGAATTGTGCTGTCCAATATTCTTTCTTATTGGATGAAACATGTTCTTTCTTTCAGAAATTATATATTATTTAAAAATAATATTAAAAAATTATATCATGTTAATTAGTAATTAAATTTTTTTAGAAAATATATAAAATATTTGATTGACTTTTGAAAGTAAAAGAGAAAATAAAATATATTATTTTAAAATAAAATAAATATTTTAAAATGTTTAATAGACATATAAAAATGACAATCCTACCAAATGCCACCACAAGACTCCAAGGAAACAAGCTGTACACAATGCTCCATTTTATTCTATTATTATTTGATGGCATTAATTAGATTTAGGTGTTTCAAATTTATTTAAAAGGAGGTCCTTTTGTTCTTCCTTTTTAACAGTAAATGCATCGAGTTAACTTCATTCTATATACTGATTTTGAAACCTTTAAAAATTGTTTGGAAGGAAAAATGGAAAGTGGAAGTGAAAAGTGAAGATCAAGATACAAATTATTTCCAAAAAAAGAAAATTTCAAAGCACATATTAAGTCCATAATTCAACAAAAGGCGTATTAAAAACAACCTCATATAAAATGGAATGAATACGATTTTTTTTTTGTTCCTTATTAAAAATTGCATGTTTAAAATCCAAGTAGGCATGTTTTTTAAATAAATTTCACACAATAAGAATCCTAATAATTTAGATTCAAAACAAATAGTAGGCATTATAGGATAAAAATATTTAAAAAAAAAAAAAATTACGCCACATAGCTAGCATGTGTACCATACATGTCAGGAAAAAGGAAAAGAAGCTTCTATTGCTAAAATTTTTATGTAAGTGTATTTTGTATTCATTTGGCATAATCTTGTGACTATAATTTACTCATAACTCACTCAAACGTTAATTGTAAATATGTATTTTATCAAAGGATAATTTCATAAGCTGAGCTAAATTATTTTTTACTGACTGTTTTAATATCATGAAACCTTAAAAATGGTGATAAACGTCATCCATGTCGACAAGTTGGCATGCCTATGTACATACGGGAAGTAAAAATTACAATAAATAAGTTTGATGCGATAAACTCAAATATCGAGTCATGAAAAAATATTAATAGAAAAATTAATCTCTATCTTCCTTGTAAGATATTACCTGTATCATAACCTAGCTAGTAGCTACCTTTACGGACAACAGTAAAATTATTGCAGAAAATAAAAAATTAATATAATATATTTGCCATTATTTTATACCACCTGTTTTTTTTTAGTGCTATGTACTCTTATTTGAACAATTATTCAACGATAACAACATATCAATGTCATGAGAAACTGTTGAATGGCGCAAAATTGTTGAATAATTTCCTTGATCGAATTTGCATCTAAATTTTGATGTGAGTTTCATGGTTTTAGATAATCTTTGTATATTCATAATTTTAGATAAATGAAAAAAGAACCTTGGATTAGATAGTTCAAAATGATATGTACACTACTTGTATTTATAATTGATGTAGTATAAATATTGAGTATGCATAAATTATACCATAAATATACATTTTAAACTTCTTAGATGCATTTTTCTATTTATTGTTTCATTTGTTTGAATAGCTTTTCTTTTGAATCACGAGTCTATATATTAAAGATAAGTTGTTTATTTTGTAAATGTAGAGATAAAATCTATCGTACATCGTCTTATCATCTAACACAACTTTATATGTATATATAAGAAAAAAAAATATTCACAAGAAAGTGTTTGTAATATTTTGTTCAGAAACAAATATACTGTCTTATTATACAATAGAATAACACCATTTAGGACAACAAAGCAAATCTTTAAAACACCAGAACCTAACGTTCAAACTAACTCAAAAAAACTGAATTATTATACGTGTATATAGCTGAGGGTCTGCAATATAACGAAGAGGTATAATAAAATTTTGTAGATTTGACCCAAATCTTATACATATATTACAAAAATCACTTAATATATAAATAATTTAATTTAAAATGAGTAAAATTGTAATCTCTAAGATTTATATAATCAAAATCTTAACTCCCCCCAATAAACATTACCCACGCATAAGCCCTATCATTGCCCTACTTCACTTTGACGAGATAGATGGTTTGGGTTATCATGTTTGTTAAGCTAATATCTTTGACCCAACTTTTAATTGGATATAAATTAATTAAATAGAAGGAAAAGGAACTTTTGCCAAGTTTAGTACTCTATGCGAAGTAAAACTTTTTCTAAATTCCTTTTTCAGCTTCTCTATTATTGGAATAGAATTTGACAGTTTGTTTGTTACTGATTAATATTAATTGTTTAACATAGACTCTAGTAGTAAGTAGAAGTATATAATTCAATATGGTGAAATAATTATTAAAACTAATATACTAACTCTTGTTAATATGACAAGAACACTGAACCAATAAGAGCATTTCACTATGATGGTCAAACAGCCAATCAAAGCCAACCATACTATAAATTACAAATTGATTAATTATTCTAATGTTTGATATTAATATTAACCTACAAATAATAAGATCTTTAGCTTGCTTCTACGTACTATATTCTGTTTATATTTATTTTTTTCCCGTATCGTCACACTTATTAGTTGCATGAATATTTGAGGTAAGCAACCAAACTCTCTTTTAATTAAAATTAATTAGCATCACTTTAACTATCAATTTCTATATAATTATTTGCTAAACAACTTAATTTCCGTCAAAATCAATCAGTTGAGTTTGTTGTTCAATGAAAACGACACTGCATAAGTAAACACAAATTGAAGTAAGGGAATCAATTCTAACTATATATATTGAGTAAAATATATGTATATATATTTATGATGAAAAAAAAAAAGGTTAGCTGAACTAATTAGAGGGACTGACTTTGATTTTGGTAATTCCAAGAAGAGTATTGATTATAGTAAGGGCAAACAAACCAAGTTAGCTTGACCAGACCCTATTATATGTTTTAGCTCCAAACAATAAAGGGAAATTGGAATTAAAAAACAGAAAGAGAAGCTCTTGCAAATAGATGTAGAAAACGAAAGAATAAACAATTTGCTACAACTAGAACAAGTCTATACTATATTAGGTAAGTTGTATATTCTTTTTACTTCTATTTTATGTTGAGGATATGGGAAGAAATAATGTAGAAGGAAATTATAGAAGGGGCAGTTGAATCATCACCAAGAAAGTAAAAAATTTTAAAATTAAAAATCTAGATAATTAAAATTTCAAATAGCTAATAATATGTAACCATGGACTAAAATGATATAAATTATAAAGAATATTAACCATAATAACTGTAAAATGGAAAAACATGGCTGAATCAAGATAATAGTATTGAACAAGTACGTCTTGAATTTCTTGATTGAAAGTTCTTTCCTTCATACTAATAAGTAAAAGGATATGTGATTTAGTTGTTGGATCTGACGTATCATTTTCATATTTTAATTTTATTTGCTCAAAAACTCACCAAGGTAGAATAAGGTAGAATGCTCCACCTAGTAACAGTAACCACGATCGTAACCTGCAAAACAAAGCCCAGGGTGGTCCCCGGGGTCGTTCTCTAATGCTTAAGTTAATAAACCAGCAATGGGAGAATTCCAAGAGTATTTAGTAAGTAGTATTTAGAGTGTACCTTTGCGTTTGATTGTACTGGGGCTTTTGTAGATGTTTCTGATGCCCTAGTAGAAGGAAAGTTGTTACCCAGAGTGATTTTCGGGATTTGATATAACCGAGTATGGTAATCCTACCATAACTCTACCACTTATAAATGGTAGTATATTCCTTGTATGATTCTTCTCCTATTTACGAGTTCTCTGTTAAGGTAAATATTAATTACCTTATTGTGCCATTATTTGTGTAGGCCACTGCTATTAGACCCATATTATTTAGGTGGGCCAATGTGTCATTTTAGCCACATTCCTACAGTAGTCCTCCCTCCGGAGTCGATGTGTGTGTTTACAACCACTCGACTGGATGTTCATCGTGGTTTTGGGGATGTGCCAGGCTAAGAGACACCGAAATAGCTCTATGTCAGGATGGCCGATGTTGAGGTGATCGAACACCGGGTAGGAAAGCTGTCTCGGTGAAATGCCGAGTTGAGAAAAACC
>JBDJHY010160816.1:0-12610 GCA_039654485.1 Withania somnifera | reverse complement strand
GTCGTTATAGATTATTCTTGGTGGAATACCTTCATGGACCTTTCCTCTGGTCTATATTGTTACTAGAGGGGGATTATAGTATGGAGCACAAATATACAAGAATTCGGATTAACCTTCCATGGATCCTATCTATTGGGCCTATGGGTACCGAAAGAGAAACATACACAAAACTTGTTACTTCATGGTGTATATTTACTTTTCATCACTTGTTTTCTTTAGTGTACTCTAGTAGTATGTGTATACTTATAGGTTAAGGTGTTTTCTATATACGCTGCATTCTTCAGGGGGATTTGGCCGTGTTAATTTTACTTACTGTATTTACTGCTTAATTATCATTATTGTTTATATGTAAGATTGTGTTACTATGTGGGATAATTGTACGAGGTGTCATTTGATTATTCCTTACTATCTTACTTTGAGGTTACTGGTATACCGTCCATGTTTTCTTTTTGACTACTTATCCATCTCCTTATTGCTTACTATTGTTATTTATATATATCATTGCTAGGATTTCGGGTACATTCTCTTCTTTTGCCTGAGATCCTATTTTAATGTTTTATCTAGTGAAGCCATGTCTATCTTCTTACTTGCTTCCTATTTGAATAGCTAGCTTTCATGTTGTACTATTTGCTTCTGAGACCTTACTTTCTTGCATTCCATTATTTACTACTTTTATGATTGTTATTACCTAGTGGGCCCTCGAAGACTACTTGGTATAGGTTGCTTCGGTGAATTGTACTCATACTACACTGGTTCCCATGGTGCAGGAGAGTACTAGCACTCGATATTGATTTATGGATTGTTGTTCGTGCCTACTTGCTGATACCTTTAGAGAAATGGGGTGAGCTTAACGTCTAGCTTATCCTACTCTCTCATCAGATTGGACTTGTCTTTATTGCATTTTTAGAGACATACTCGTATTAGACTTTTGTTTATAACCTGTACTTAGAGGATCTGTTTTTTTTACACTAATACCGGATTTTGGGAGTTTATTAATTTTTTTATCATATTCTGTTACTTTTGTCATATCCTCTTTCCTTTATATATTGTTATTATACTAGTGCATTTTGCTATTATTGATGGTAGCCCTCCGCTTCTACTTCAGGCTACATGGTTAGTTCTCCTATTGGTGGAATAGTAGGTTTCATCATGATTTGAGGAATTAGGTCGTGATAAATTAGTATCAGATCCCTAAGTTCTTCTGGTGTCAGCGTATAGAGCCAATGTCTAGTAGAGTCCTGGGGATTGGCATGGGTATGTCTGTGGCTTCTATTTTGGGAGGCTATAGGGACATTTAGGAAATGACTTCTCCTTCTTAGCTTCAATTTGTGTGGTTTTTTCATTGATGTTTCCCCAAAACATTATTCATTCACATTTGTTCTTCCATAAATGGTACATTTAAGATCTTTAGCGAGCAAGGGCTATTCTTCTATACTAGTAGCTAGGGCTCCAGTAGGGGTTGAGATAGGGACCAATGTTGAGCCAGAGGACATTCTAGATTCACCACACCTACTAAAGTTTCGGGTGTGGGTAGAGGGTCAGGCTCTTCCATAGACCAACAGCCAAAAGACATTCAATTTTAGTGCCCAGTGGATCTAGTGTCAGCTTTAGAACTGGTGTGATTTTCAACCACACTAGTTTTGCAGAGCCTATTTTTTGAAATTTTAGATTAGCTAGGGAAGTAGTCTCTATGAAGTATATCCCGATATGGGTAATGGTTCACTGGGGCATAGGGAGTTTAGGTGCCTGAAGTAGGGTCAGATGCCCATCACTAAGTATGAGGTTCGGTCTTATGAGTGGTTGGGAACACTTCTATGGTTTTCCTTATGGAACAGAGCAAAGAATAGAGGTTTATTGATGGACTAATATTGCTTCTTCAGCTAGAGGTGGAGCTTTTAAGAGTGGCAGGCTATTCTTTTTCTCAAGTTATAGTCTACGCGAGGTTTATGGAGGGATTGTGCCAGGAGGCTTATAGAGGAAGTGCTTAAGGTTCTGAGTCATCTAGTAATAGCGGATAGTCTAGTACTAGCCATAGTTCTCATTGGTTATTGTTTTTGAGCCCATGTTTTAAGTATGGTATCATTAGTCATTATGATAGATCATGCCCTTAGTAGGGTAGTTTTCAGCCTGTTCCATAAATTGTTCATCTAGATGGTGCTAATGGCACGTTATTGGGGGATTTGGTTCAGCTAGTTTTTCTGGTAGTTCAGACTTATCATAACCAATTCAGGTAGCATCATTAGGAATTTAGGTCATACGACAAACTTCAATTGAGGTTCATCTAGATTTTATGGTTTAGAGTTTTGAGCAGATTGCAAGTGGTATTCCTATTATGGATTCAGTATGGAGTAGCCGAAGTTGTTTGATGAAGGACTTTTTACAGCACAGGCGGTCAGGGTTGTTCCTGGAGTGTGGTAGCTCCAGTCATTTTCCTTCAAGGATGGATGTGATATGTATGTGGAGTGTCAAATCACCATGGTAAAGCATGCCCCAGGCGAGTTCTGGATTCTCCTGAGTTAGTATTTCCACTAGTTAGAGGTATTATTCATAAGAAGGAGGATGCCCAAGGTAGTGCTCATTTTAGTGAGGCTGGTGGTTAGGGTCAGTGTCTAGTTGCTCATGGTCAGGCTACGTCTATTGTTATATTGACTACAGTAGAGACAGAGGTTACAGAATTGATGATCTCAGTTTTGATTTCACCTTGTTATTATCCATTTTGGCTTTTATTCAATTGGTTTTGGTAACTCTTAGGTCTTGGTAATTTTTTAGTGTTGGTGATTCTTGCTGCCTATCTACTTATTTTAATTGCCCCTATGTTCTATTATTGGTTAATATGCCATGGATTGATAGCTACTTCTTATTGCTTTATATCTTTATTTTAGTAGTGGATATTGATTCTTGATTAGATTGGATAGTTTGTTAAGAGACTGGAGTACCGTTATGACATGTTTATGTTAGACCTGGGTTTGGTTAGTTAAAAAGGTTCTTTGGTAGCTAGGTTAGTTCATGGGTTGTAATAGTGCATCTCCTGGCATGGTCAGGTTTCCTCCATGTTCTCTATGCAGTTCTAGGTGGTAGTACTAAGAATGATACCTTAGATATGCCTGGCAGGTCCTCGGTTACATGGATGGATTTTTGTAGCCACTAAGGGTCATGTTTCACCGTATGGCTGGAAAGTGGTACTTTCGTGCCACTGGACATAGGTAGACATCTTCCGTGACATTAGAATTGATTCTTTCTAGTTGTTTTAGTGTATGTGTTGTGTAGTTGTGGTTGCTTTGATTGACCCACTTGTCCACCCATCTAGCATGAGTTATTCTTGTTTGTGAAGTTTGATCCATATTTTAGTTATATTCCTATCTATTTCGAAGGTTGTATCAGTTTTATTCGAGTTTCTTAGTTTGGGAAGTCTTGGGATCAATGTGTTTTCGTTGGAATTTGGTGGAAATGTGTTGGTGTGTTCGCCTTGAAAGTGGGTCTTTTCTTTTAGTTTTGGATTAGAAATATGATTCTTGAGTTAGATTGTGCAATGGAGTAGAGATTTAGTGGCAGCTAGTATCCTTGATTCATATGGTGTAAAGTTCTCAGTATAGTTCAGCTTCATTGGTCCCTAGATAGAAGTCTGTAGTTAGTACTATAACCTCGATGCATTGGATGTGATTACATTAGTATGGTAGTGCAGCGCAGTGGTAGATTGGTAGTCTCATCGATTTTAAAACCTGTAGGCGACTAGAGTTGCTTGTTTGCTTTCAGAGGTTGTGTATTTGGTGTTGGTGCTTTGTCTCTAAAAATTATTGGATAGGAAGTTCTTCAGCTTAATATTTCAAGTTTTTTCATCCTTGGTAGGCTTTTCTTGTGGGTGGTTGATTTTGCACTCTAAGCCTTGAGTTAGTGTGTTGATTATTATGGTTTGTGGAAGGTTTGGGTTTTGTTATACGATGGTGATCACTAATTGTTTAAGTATTGCTGATGTAGATTATTACCAGTTCATATATATCAATGCCATAGGTCTGTTATGGTTTGATTAAGTAATATATTAGATGTTTATTATTAGGGTAGACAGACAGTGCTTAAGTTAGTTGGGCTAGCCTATTTCGGGTAAAAAAAATGATTTCTATGTGTTGTACTTCATGACAGTGTACGAGGTGATTAGTTGGTTCCTCGTGTAAGTTGGTTTTTGTTGGTTGAGAAGGATCACATCTTCCTTAAGTTAGGGATGTCATCATGGTTGCTTGATGACAGAGTTGGTTTGATGATTCTTCGAGTTGAGTAAGTTTGTGTTGCAGGATATTCATATGGTGTCTCAAGGGAGGGTTAGCACGTTGTATTAGAACTGAGGGTGTGTCTTATATTTGAGTGGTGGAGGCTTAGGGTTGTTTGTTAGCCTTATCTCCAGGTGTATTTCAGCATAGACTTAGGTGTATAGTGTTCAAAATTCATATATTGCAATGGGGATGATCCCAAGATAACTGATTGTGGAGTTATTGTTTAGCTAGTCGATAGGCTAGAGTTCTGATTATTTTTAAGGTTTATAGATTTAGGATTTATTGTTGATCATCACACTGGAGCATTGAATTGATCTCTACCTTGATGTGTGTGTAATTCAGGTAAAGTTGTAGTTGAGGCAGAGGAGTTTAAGATGGTGGGAGTTGTTACTTATCTTTTAGTGAGTGTTGGCAATTCGGAGTTTCATTTCTTTTAAAGTGATCATGTTGGTTTGGATAGACATTTTCTATCGTATCAGGGTATCTTTCCTATAGTTTGAGTACAACATTGATGTTTCTTGCCAGAGCTGGTTTGGTGGTGTATGGGTTTCAATTGCTATGGTATTAGTTCAAGGTACCTATCTTATTCAAATATTTAAAGAATAGCACCAGGTTCTAGTAGGCCTTGTGGTATCGTGGGGAGTTAGAGTCTGACTTGGTAGGGCATTATAGTAGATATTGCTTGGGTGTCAGGATGTACAGTGTGAGTTGGAATATGGGGGTCATTGTAGATCTTTGACAACATCTCTTGGAGGTTGTGAGACTAGTGGTTTGTATTCGGGAACATATAGATTGGGTCTGTCTATAAGTCTTCATGTGGGGGTTCTCTCACCTTCGTCTCTAGTAGTGTGGCGATGTGTTACTAGTAAGATTTGGGGTATTCAGTAGGGTAGTGGTTGATTTCGTCTTTGTTTTTTAGTTTTGTGATAAATTGTGATCCTTTCAGGGAATTTGGTTGAGGGAATTGGTATTTGATCTTCAGTGGGGTTGTGGTTAACTTGTGTGCTTAGTTTTTGGTTAGTGGGGTTGTTGTGGATGCCTTTACAGGAGTTCTGTCCCTTTGGTTAGAGTTTTTCTTCACGTATCTCTGCTTTGTTCTGACTTTCAAGGATCAAAGTCCTTTTAGTAGTGGTTGTTTTAATGACCCTCACGGTCATTTATGAGAATTACACGATGTTTTGCATTCTAGAGTTTTCCAGTAGCTACCCCAAGTTATTTATGGCATGTTGGGACCAATATTCTGATTTCCCTGGCGGCTCAATTGAAATTTATCTCACTTTGCTTATTTTAGAGCCTAAAACTAAGTATGTGTTGACTTTATTCAACTTTCCTTCAAGACGAGCTCTGGATTAAATTTCAATAGTTCTGTTAGCTTTTAAATACCAAATAAAGTCTAGATGGAACTTAAGATTGT
Organism: Withania somnifera; assembly: GCA_039654485.1. Taxonomy (NCBI): domain Eukaryota; kingdom Viridiplantae; phylum Streptophyta; class Magnoliopsida; order Solanales; family Solanaceae; genus Withania; species Withania somnifera. The sequence goes on along the minus strand of JBDJHY010160816.1, from coordinate 6,931 downwards.
TTTTTGGGGATCTTATTTTGAGTTTGATCTAAATTGTGGTTTTTCAGTTCATTTACGACTTATTTTGGAGATTAAGTGGCCTTTCAATGCTTGGATCAAAATGGAATTCAGAAGCTTCCATTAGCTCTGTAATGGTGTTTTAGGTTAGTAAAAGTGTTGCTGTGTTTCTTGGAGTGCCCAATGTTATTTTGAGTACCTTGGTGGATTAGTGCGTATTCAGTATGTATTGGTTTGGGGGTGTTTTTCACTCAAACAATTCTAACACCCTTTTATTTGATTTAATTAAGTTTGAAATGTGTTTTCCATGCAACATGCATATTTAGTTAACCAAAATTGAACTTTGTTTCATTCCTGAACCCCTTGTTGAAATTCTCAAAATAGCTGGTTTTTTGGTACAGACCAATTTATCTGTCAATTTACTGGTAAATTGGCAGGTGCTGATAAATCAATTTTGGTCCAATAAATCGATACCTTCTAGTGTCCAGAGAATATCAGTTTATCGGAAAAATATCCGATAAACCTATAATTGGCGTTCTAGATTCAGGGAATGTCGATTTTTCAATATTTTTCTGTTAAATCGGCATCCACATGTTTGTCAGTGTAAATGAGAATGTCGATTTATTGGCACAAGTGGCTGATAAATCGGTCATAGAGGTATTATTTAGGCAATTCCTATCCCATTTTCCTTATTATATTATCAGTTTTCTTTTTCATTTCTCTTCTAAATTTGGTGCGACTTGTCCTGGAAACATCCCCAAACTTCATAAAAAAGTTTCTTGAACATTCCTCCACATCTTCCTCATTCTTGGTAAGTATATTTCACCATTAAATTCCATTAAAAGTGGGGGTTTTTCCTCCATTGATTCCCTAGTTGTGAAATCATGAATTCATCGATTATCATAGAAATTATTAGGTAAATCCTTGTTCTTTGGGTTTATTTTACTCTGTTGTAATCGTTTCTCTTTCAAATTCCATTATTTAATTCATAAGAGCTCGAACCTTTAACCCCTTTTAAACCAATTATCTCCAGGATATTTGAGGCCTTTCCCGTGCCTGAATTATGCTCAATTTTGGAGCATGGGTTCCGAATGATACTGGAAACACTGTGGTGGATCTTTTTTTGATTTTGGTGAGTGGGCCTTATGGGCCCATATTAGGCCTGGTGTGAGGCCCAGTACAGAACTTAGTATAAATTATATCGTTAGACTCGTATTGATCCCCGAATTATTATCTGAAGTTTTAGAGTCATTGGAATTGCTATCAGTCGGGTTGATATTTAAATTTGCAGAACATTATTTATTGGATGACAAGTAGGCTCCGTGGGGCTATTTCTGGGTATATAGCTTTGATAACTGTTTTAAATAGCATCAGTGGGCTGGGCATCTAGGTTGTTATAGTGTACTTGGATCGCTTCTTTGTTTTATACCCTATTCTTTCCCTGTTTTGGTGCTCAATGTAATACGATGCTCGTGACTTAGTATTAGCCTCGTGATTACTATATGTGACACTTGAAGTAGTACAATGTTGATACACGGTTTGGTTTTGGGTTTTGCCTACTTGTTTTAGATTTTGTATTGTGCTACCAGTTGTAGCTTAGTTTTTCCTGTGCAAGGCATAGGTTGTCTATGTATATTATATGCTGTTTCCCATTCATTTTACGAACATGTGGGCTGTAGGCTCTGATTTAGAGTACTTTTGGGTTAGGGCCTGTATCACCACTTGATTTTGATGTTGTGGAGGATAAATACTGTTAATGAGGATAATAATGTATAATGACACAATAAATGATAACTTTGGATATTCTGATAATAATATAGGTTAAAAAATCTTTTAACATTTTAGACTATGCAGTGTATCGAACATCTGGTATCACTATTTCTACTTTTTTTAGTCCAGGCTTCACACTCAGGCATAAAGAAATCTCATTTGACTACTAATTGCTGGGGCTTAAGTCCGACTATGTTTGGCAGTGAGTATAGCTGCTGGGACTTGATTTCGTTGTCATACGGAAGTGAGTACAAATTTTTGACACTCATCACATCGATTGGCTTGGAGGCTTTGATGATACTTGTTCCCTTAACAAAGTTGGTGATACCACTAGTTTGAGGTATTAAACGCCATGACTTGCCGAGTACAACTTGATGATACTATTGTTATGAGGAATTGGATGCTACACTGTGAGACCCTTGAGGCTAGGTGACTTGGGTTATGAGATTATGATGATATTAGAGAATACACATGGTGTTCATACCTCCATAGACCTAGCCTCTGGGCTATATTGTGACCGGAGGGGGGGTATAGGATGGAGCAGAGATATATAGAAATCAGGATTAGCCTTCTATGGATCCTACTACTGGGCCTATAGGTACCGAAGGAGGAATGTACACTGGACTTGTTACTTCATGGTGTATATTTACTTTTAGACACTTATTTTCTTTAGTGTACCCCAAGTAGTATATGGATGCCTACAGGTGATTGTGTTTTCAGTATACGTTGCTATTCTTCTGGGGGGATTTAGCAGTGTTAATTTTACTTTTTGTATTTACTGCTTAATTATCATTATTGTTTATATGTAAGATTGGTTTTCTATGTGGGATATTTGTGCGAGGTATCATTTGATTATTCCTTCCTACCATACTTTGAGGTTACCAGTATTCCGTCCATGTTCTATCCATGACTACTTATCACACTCTTGATTATTTACTGTTATATATATATATATCGTTGCAAGGATTCTAGGTACATTCTTTTCTTTTACCTGAGATCTTGCTCTGATGTTTTAGCTAGTAAATCCATGTCTATCTGCTTACTTTCTTCCTATATGAGTAGCTATCTTCTATGTTATACTATTTACTTTTGTGACCTTACTTTCTTGTATTCCATTATTTATTTCTTTTATAATTGTTATGTACGTATTGGGCCCTCAAAGCCTACTAGATATGGGTTGCTTCGGTGACTTGTACTCATACTACACTTTTCCCATGGTGCATAGCCGAGTACTAGCAGCTGACATTGATTTACGGATTCCCTTCCTGTATACTTCTGATACTTTCAGAGATACAGGGTGATCTTGACGTCCATTTGTTCCTGCTCTCTCTTTGGATTGGACTTGTCTCTATTGTGTTTTCAGAGACATACATAGCTTAGACTTTTGTTTATACTCTATACTAGAGGCTCTTTTTTATTTACACTGATATTGGGTTCTGGGAGTTTATTAATTCTTTTATTTTATTTCGTTACTTTTGTCATATCCCCTTTCCTTTATACATTGTTATTATACTAGTGTATTTGCTATTGTTGATGGTAGCCCTCCGCTTCGGCTTCGGATTCAGGTTATAGGGTTGGTTATCCTACCGATGGGATAGTAGGTGCCATCATGATCTGATAAATTAGATCGTGATAATGATTGAGATATCTATACTTTAATTGGAATTTAAGGGAATAGAATTCTTGTAAGCTTGTATTCAGTACCTGGTCTAATCATTGATACTTTGCCATAAGATAGTTTGCTTGAGGATAAGCAAAGGTTTAAGTTAGGGTTGTTGATAAGCCTTGAATCTATGGCTCTCTTAGCATCAATTTACTAGATTTTTCATGTCCTTAATGCATTTTAGTTAGTGCTTTTACATTATGTTTTCTCATTCTAGGTATAAGACCTTGGTGACACAAAGGGAATGAAAAATGCAGAAAAGAGATGAAAATGGAAAATCTAAATGAAATGCAAAAGGAAAGAAAATATCCAAAAATATGGTCCTAAAACACAATCCCCAAATTTCAAACTAAAGTTCCACACTACAAAAGTTGCATGTAGCTGACCAAAATACTTGAAATGCAGACCACAAACAAGGTTTGCGATTGTAGGTTGTGTACCGTATATAATAATATGAACACTCAAAGTTGATGATATTTTTTTGAATTTTTTGTCTTGAAGCGCGACAATATGCGGTTTGCATACCAGAACGTAATTTTGGTGGCAACGATATAAATTCCAAGCCCCGTCTTTGTGGGATTATAAAAGGCAATTTAGGTTTGTACTAGAGTATGCTTTTCAATTAGTAAGGAGAACTTAGTAGAGAGTTTTTGACATGTTTGTTGAGCACAATTTTAACCATATTTTGAACTATTTCTTCTTTTTCCCGTTAATCTACTTTGATTTAGCAATTAGGTGTTGATTATTATTGCCTAATTTTGAATGTCTTATTTCTATTTTGGATTTATGATGAGAGAAGTGTAAGATCCAATTGAAATTGAGTTCTTCTCCTTATCCATGCTTGGATAAGCTATCTTATGCATGAGTATGGTGATACAACTCAAGATACAAATGAGGAAGTGAAAATACAATAAAGTAAAGACATAGACAACAAAGAGGATAAAAGACACAAATAATGAAACATATAGTCAACCAACACTATAGAGATTGAAGACCTCCTATTTATGATACTCAAATAACGACAACTCTACCAAATCAAGACTATACACAAGAAGGAAAAGGATTAAGAATGATAATTATAGATAAGTTACCACCCTTAATCAAAAAGTTTCCAAAGAAAACCTAACATATAGGTGGACCTTAAGGGGATGGATACCCAAGCAACCACACCTTACAAATCAAGTTGCAACATAAGCTTTTCCAAACTCTCAAATCTTGCATAAGAGATGTTTTAAATATTCAACAACTATCCATAAAAATAATAAAGTGTAGTATTTATACTAAGCTAAGCTAAGTAGGAATACTAAGGGACATTATTACCAAATACCCTTAATGAAATAAGGATCTTCTTAGTCTTCATAGGATTGGGGTCTTGTATTTTATAAATAGCCTCTTCTGCATCCACAACCCACTTCTTCAAACTCTACATATCTTCCAAGTAGAGCTTATACTTCTACAATAGCATGTTCTCGAGCTTTTTGCCTTCATTCCAAGTGGTCCACATGCTCTATCTTACTTCTGGAGTATACTAGAATGTTATCTATGAACAATATCATGAAAATGACTATGTACTTCTTAAATACCCTATTCATACAATCCATAAAAGATGTAAGAGCATTTGTGTAATGACCATCATGGTAATTTATGATAAATACATGATGTTTTGTATTCTAGAGCATTTCGGTAGCTGCCCCAAGTTATTTATAACTTGCTGGGACCGATAGTTCGGATCCCTGGTGACTTAGTCGAGAAATATCTCAAATTCCCTATTTTAGAGCCTAAAACTAAGTACTCCTTGACCAAAGTCAACTTTCCTTCAAGGAAATCTCGAAATTTAATTTCGACAGTTCTGTTAGCTCTAGAATATCAAACAAAGACAAGATTGATCTCAAGTTTGTGTTTTGGAGGTTTCGGTTGCAAGTAATGCAAAATTGTGGAATTTAACTAAGTTTAAGCCTAAAAGTGGAGCTTGGGTGGTAATTCAAGGTTCGGAGTGTCGAATTGGAATTTTGATGCTTCCAGTAGCTCCAAAATGATCAATTTAGGCTAGGTGAGGTGTTGGCATAATTTTTGTGCTTATCATTACAATTTTGGGGTGTTGGCGGAGGAATGTGCTTTTTAGCCCTTTTGGTTTGAGGGGTCATTTTGAGTAAACGACCTCAAAATGCTGTTTTGTCAATTCCATTGAGTCTAGAATGTCATTTCCATGTTTTTTGCATATTCGGTTTGTCAAAATTGGTATCCGTTTGATTCCTAAACCCCTGCTTAAGAACCTGGAAAATTGTTGTGCGACTGCAGCTGGTGCAATGTCTTGTCCCTCTTCGAGATTGCGAGCCTTGCTCACGTGATCGCGATTAAGAAGTGGACTGACTCTACGCGATCGTTATACACATTTGCAGTACATTATGTGATCGCGGACCTGGCCACGCGATTGCGATGCACATTTGCAACATACTACGAGATTGCGGACCTGGCCACGGGATCGCGATGCACATTTGCAACACACTACGCGATCGCGGACCTGGCCACGCGATCGCGGTGTACATTTGTAGTACACTATGCGATCGCGGCCTAGTCCATGCGATCACGGTGAGGGAAAATGCCTGGCAATTATTTAAGTGCCCAGCCACAGCTGGGTACATTTTATTCATCCAAAAATGCAAATAACCTCCGTTTAAAAGCCAAAACCCTTCCCAAACACCATTCCAAGGCCAAGAAAGTTATTATCAACATTCTTCAACGATTTCTATACTAAATTAGGTGAGTTTTCCTTCTCTTCCTCCTCCTTATTTTCTTAGTTACTCTATTAATGTCTAAAATCATAAAATTAAAGAAATCATCCCATAACTAGATTATTCTTGTATAATTCTTCGTCAATCGGATATACAGTGCTCCTGGGATCAATAATTCATCACAATTCTAATGTTTTAATTATAAAGATTGAAATTTTAAACCCTTTTGGTCCGAATCTGTCCGGGATGATTTGAAAACTTTCCCACGTTCGCATTATGCTCAAACTTAGAGCATAGGCTCCTGGCAGAATAGGGAACACCGTGATGAAATTTGTTTATGGTTTTGACAAGAGGGTCTCGTAAGCCCGTTTTAGGCTCGATTTTGGACCAAGTTGGAATTTATTTTAAATTATTCCATTATACTCGTATTAACTTGTAGAATTTATTTGTGCAAGTTTCAGATCATTTGGAGCACGTTTGATATTAGTCGGAGTAAGATTCTTGGATTTACAAAGCTTTGTCCTCGGACGATAGGTAGGCTCGCTGGGGCTATCTCTGGGTTTATAGCTTTGATAATTATACTAAATAGCATCCTTAGATTGGGTAACTAGGTTGTATATCACCCCAGTACCGATATTTCGTCCGTTCAATGTTAATAGTGATATGTAGGCACTCGATTGATATGGGGCCGTGACTTAGTAATTGATTATAGATACCTATGCAGGGCATAGGATGTGGATATCTCTTGATTATGTACATGTTGATATAC
>JBDJHY010160807.1:0-12610 GCA_039654485.1 Withania somnifera | reverse complement strand
TTAGTGACGACTTTTTGTTTGGTCACTAAATTTAGCATGTTGACCAAAAAATAGTGACCACCGTTTTCTTCGGTCACTAAAGGTACTCTTTAGTGACCAATTTTAATGTGGTCACTAAATTTTTGGTCACTAAAGGCCATTTTTCTTATAGTGACTGTATAAAGGATGACTAAGTCAAACCATTTCTGACCAATTCATACCAGATTCTCGACGATGGATTATGGAGGATTTATATTCAAGATATTATCAAGACGTATTGGGTTTCTTTATTCATCGTCTCAAATAGAGGTACGCAATTACCTCTTAGGTTTGGAGATTCTTTCGAAAAGTTCTTGGGACCCGATTCATCTTAGCAAAGCTTTCACCCACAAAAAGATGGCCAGACAAAGAGGACCATTAATACCCTAGAGGATATGTTAAGTGTGTGTGGAATCAGTTTCAAAGGTATTTCGGATGACTATTTTCCTTTGATAGGGTTTGCATACAACAACAGAAATCACTCCAGTGTTCAGACGGCCCTATTTGAAGCTTTGTATGGGGGGAGGTATAGATACGCCATCGGTTGGTTTAAGGTTTTTGAGGAAGCCAAGATAGGGATAGAACTAGTTTATGATGCTACGTAAAAGGTTCAAATCATCAGACATAGATTGAGGACAACTTAGAGATGACAGAAATCTTATGTTGATGTGCGGAAAAGAGACCTAAATTTGTTATAGATTATTGGGTCTTCTCGAAGGTGTCTCCTATGAAGGGAGTCTTGAGTTTTAGGAAAAAGAGAAAGCTCAGTCCCGGATACATTGGTCCTTATCAGATTTTGAGGTGGATTGGCACTGTTGCTTATGATTTAGACCTTCCAGTAGACTTAGCAGTAATGCACCCAGTATTCTATATTTCCATAGTTGAAGAAATGTCTTAGTAATCCTTCATTGATAGTACATATAGAGGACATTGGTAATACAGAAAGCCTTACCTATAAGAAGCACCAGTTCAAATCATAGTCTGCCAAGTTTGCAGGCTCGGAAACAAGAAAATAGATTCAGTTAAAGTTCTTTTGTGTAATCAGTCCATTGAGGGAGATAATTGGAAAGCAGAAGAAAATATGATAACTAGATACCCTTATCATTTCCTTCCATTTTAGTTTCAAATTGAGTTAACTACCCTCTCTATTCAACCATTTTCCTTATGTTTCATCCTCTATACCAAATTTCATGAGTCCTAGCATATGCATTCATGCAAGATGAATTTAGTCAAGTTAGTTCAATCAGATCAGATAGCATTATGTTCATGGTGAGTTCAATACTCAGTCAGTCAATTTCAGTAGTCAAATCCATTCCAAACTCATCTTTAGTCTTCATTCGAGGACGAACGATCCCAAGGGAGAGATATTGAAACACCTATAATTCACTAAGGCTTAAAAAACCAGAACTTAACTCAGAAAATAAAAAGTTTCTTTTCAGGTCCCCATGACTTCATTTCACGATTTCACGAGTCATATTATTGAGTTGTGGAGTAATAACAGAAGTTTAAAAATCAATCCTCAGTACCACAAGTCATACGATGATTTATGAAGTAGAAACCATGAGTCATACTATTGAATCATTCGACTAAATTCTAGGAAACCTTTTCATGCCTCGAGCTCACCCCAATATGCAACAAGGCATAAGAATCCACTAGTGGCCCAAGAAGAACCCTGGGATTTGGCATCCAACCATTAGCTCATACATTCATCAGAAAGAATATAGAAATAAAGAAGTAATGGGATATCCCATGAATCAATTAAATAAAGTACAAAACAACATACTAAGACCAACTTCAAGTCTACTATATCTTTCTGTTTGAAGGCCATTACAATTGAAGGACTAGGCTACTAGAACAAGTCCCTATCTAGCATTAGGGAAAAGTAACCGTAATAAAGTCTCAAGCTCTAATAAAATATATATATAATCTTCAAAATGGTTGCCTCAAACCAATGAGGACTCACCAAGCTCGTTAAATCTGGACCTAAAAATGTAGGCACCTGAGTGCATGTAGAAGGCTAGACGGATCTACATGATAAAAGCATGCATGAAAAGAGTATGCATCAGTATTTAGGATGTACTGAGTATGTTGAAAGTTATTATGAATAGGCTATATTAGTTTGCCTCTATCAAAATATATATAACTCATGGACTGGTCTGTGCAATACATGTACAAGGCTGACGCTACACCACAACTGTCAATCCACAATATTAAGCAAGATAGACATTTTACAATTTAAAGGTTCACCTTTTCAAAAGTAAAGAGCTAAGAAAACTCAGTAAAACATTACTTCTAAAGATTATTGTAAAAAATCAATAATATATCTCAAAGTATCAATAGTTTTAACAAGGTAAAATACACTTCGTTAAAACTCTTCTAAAATATCTTCTTACAACAGACTTATAAATAAACTATAATGGGAGTTTCTATAACCAACATACTAGGTATGACCAACCACGGGGTCCAACATGTAACCCTATACTGGAAGGGCACCTATATATTTCTAGGATATTGTCACGGCCCAATTTCTCAGATCATGATGGCACCTACTATACCACCAGTAGGAGAACCAACCCCGTAGTACGAAGCGGAGGACTATTATATCACATGTGTAAGTACAATTTAAATAGAAAGTGTATAAATGAAATAAAATAGAAGTAACAGAGTCAACATAAATGCTCACAACTTGGTATCAGTGTCAAACAAACCACTAGGTACAGATATAAGAAATCCAAAATGTCTAATACAACTGTGTCTCCGAAATACGTGGAGATCAAATACAAATTCCAAGATGAAGAGAAGCAGGTAAAAGCAGGACTCTAAGCTCACCCTAAATCTCTAAAGTAAGTGAAATCTGCACAAATAGCTAGTTGTAATCATGATTGGGAACCTGTACTCGTAACTGCATATGTGCAAGTGTAGTATGAGTACAAGCCGTCGAAGTAACCCTCACCCAGAAGGCTTCGAGGGCTCACTGAGCACATAACAATAATAAAATCAGTAAATAACAGAATATAATAAAAGGGGTCACGGAAGAAAATAGCACAACAGAGGAAGCTAGCTACTCAACTAGGAATCAAGTAACAAAGAGACATGTATCGCTAGCTAATCACATAATAGGATATCAGGTAATGAAGAAAGACGTATCTGGAATACTTATAAAAATATATGTGAATAATAATACAATAAACAGTACAAAAAAGAGACAGGAGTAGAACACGGACGGTATACCGGTAACCTCAAGTAAAAGAGTAAATGACCGAATAAGAGTGTAAGGAAAAAACCCAACATGGCATGAAGTAGCAATTAACCAATAATAACAAATAAGAAGTAATAAGAATAATAAAGTAATGCAGATAAACGCTGACAAGTCCCCAAGAAAAAAGTCCAGCGTATACAGAAAACATGCTCACCCATAGGCCTCCCGTTCAACTAGGAGTAAGCTGAAGAAAACAAGTGCGGAAAAGTAAATACAAACACATGAAATAAACAGTCCTGTGTACGCATCTCCTCCGGTACCTGTAGGCCTAGTAGGCAGAACCCATGAAGGCTAACCTAAATATACCCATTATATCTCCCTGTCTGCCATATACCGCCCTCCGTATCAGCCGTAGCCCAGAGGCAAGATCTATGGAGGTATTCACCATGTAAGATCTATAACGTAATCATAACCTTACATCCCAAATCTCAGAACCTCAAGGATCTCAATTATATGGCATCTCATGCCGAAATATCAATACTCTCATCAAGCCGTCCGCAGAAAATCAAGCCGTACAATGCCTATATATCATAGTATCACCAATATTCTCAATAGATCAGGTATCATCAATTCTCCATAACCAGTAGTGCTATAAGTGTTAAAAGTTGTACTCATTTCCGTACGACGACGGACTTAAGTCCCAGCTGCTGTACTCACTGCCGAACAGAGTCGATCTCAAGTTCCAGCATTTATTAGTCAAATGATATTTTCCTGTGCCAAGGTATGAAGCCTAGGCTAAAATAAGTATAATTAGTATTACCGGGTGCTCGATATAATGCCGGGTCTAAAACAATAAAAATACCATTTACTTATATTATTATTATTAAATACTTAATTTACCAACTTATATCATTATTCATCGTTATTACTCAAACCAGCCTCTAGCCTCTACAGCTCAATAATCAAGTGGTGATACTAACCCAGCCCCAATGCACTCTCATTAGACTCAAAGGCCCAACCTCTCGTGTCATGAAAGTACAATATATCAAAAGTGTATATATCAACATATGATCATGTAATATCAACATCCTATGCCCTGCACAAGTATCTCTAGTCAATTTCTAAGTCACAAGCACCATATCAATCGGATGCCAAAATATAAACATCAACACGGAATGGACGAAAGAATGGCACAGGATAACTATATCCACCTAGCTACCCAACCAAAGGATGCTATTCAGTAAAATTATTAAAGCTATAAGCCCAGATATAGCCCCACAGAGCCTACCTGTTGTCCGATGATGTAACGCTATAAATTCACGAATCTTACTCCGACTAATGTCAAACGATCTCCAAATGCTCTGAAACTTGCATCAATATGTTCTATATTTATATAATTCTAGCGATATATTTTATGCTAAGTTTAGAACTTGGCCTAAAACAGGCTTGCAGAGCCTGCTTTCCAGAAAAGAAAATAAACTTCATTACGGGGTTCCTAATATTACCAAGAACCCATGCTCCAAACATAAGCACAATTCGAGTGCAGGAAAGGCTTCAAAATAGCCCGGATACATTTGACTATCACGGGGTCAAAGATGTGATTTTTATAGATTAAACGTTGAAATTTTGATGTATTAATGATACTAGAAGCAACATATACTCAAGAAACGAAGAATTACTCGGTAATATACAGATTATGGCATAATTTTATCAATTTCACCAATTGAGGCCATTAATGGAGGTAACTAAGGATATTAAGAAATTAAACAAAGAAAAACTTACTCAAATTGCATAGGAATTGACGAACCACAACAAGAGGATTTTTCTTAGCCTTAGGATGGTGATTGGGAGAGGTTTTTCGCTCTGAAACTGAAGAAATCACAAGTTTTTTTTTGAAATAAAATGTTAGGGTCGTGCAGGGATTTTTATAAAACTTCCAGGGAATTAGCTCATCACGATCGCGTGACCTTACTACGCGATGGCATAGAGTACTAGAAACATTCGTTGCGATCATGTACATCACCTACGCGATCGCGTAAGGTTGTTGGGGTAGTGCTTCATCGTGATTGCGTTAACCAACCTTGCAATCGTGAAGCACAATTATTTAATGAAGCGCGATCGCATGAAATATGGACGCGATCGCATAGAACACTTAATCCTACACCAGTTAGAGGTTTTGACAGTAGATTTAGGAGAATGAAAAAGCTTTGAATCAACACACGAAATGCATTCGAAGTCCAGTTTATGAAATTGAATTATGCATGCACACTCAACGGCGCAGATAAAATCAAAATTGGACGACATTTTAGATAAATGTTGACCAAGTCAACCCATAGGCTAAAATTCAAGAATTTCCCACCAACACCTCAAAAATGCAACAACAAGTTTGGTAAACGAATCAACACCTCCACTAGCCTAATGTCACTATTTCGGAGCTGACGAAAGTGTCAGAATTCCAATCCGACACCCCGAACACCAAAATACTATCCAAGCTCCAAACTTGGCCTTAAACTTAACTAAAATCCATCAATTGGCCTAAATTGCAAGCGAAAACTCCAAAACACAAACTTAAGGTCAATCTTAACTTTTTTTGGAATTTAGGAGCTAACAAAACTGCCAAAATTAAATTTCGAGATTGTCTTGAATGAAAGTTGACTTTGGTCAACGAGTACTTAGTTTCAAGCTCTAAAACAGGCAATTTAAGATATTTCTTAATCGAGTCACTAGGAATTCGAACTACCAGTCCTAGCAAGTCATAAATGACTGGGGTAACTACTGAAATGCTCTAGAATATAAACCGTCATGTATTTATTATAAATGAACGTGAGGGTCATTACAGATATAGACCTATGAACTACTCTCCTAGTGGATCTACTAATCTATGAACTAGATATGTCCAGTAAGGCGATGAACTAAATATGCCTCTTTGGGCCATGAACTTTCTATGGTTGGCAATAGGTTATTGAATAGGGATTTTCACACTCAAATTCTTGCATACTAATACTTCTCCCAAAAAAATTGACACTACACGGTTGCTATTCTAGACCAAGGAAAACATTTAATATTTATCAACAGGTAAAGTAAAAAATTGTCTTAGCCTCTTAAGGAAAAAATCTATCTATTGACATTGTATGCATTTTATTTTAAACACGTAATTCAGGTAGATATCACTTCTTTTATATTTTATTTCCACATGAATTAGGCTTAATTTTTGTAAAGCCAAAAATATCAATAGTTTCTGAAAATCTTTGAAATAGACTTGAAACTTTATAAAAGTCAAAGTCAAATCATGTCAAATCTGACACTTACTACAAAAAGGATCTTTATATTGAAATTTCAAAAAATCATAGATAACAATTATGGCTCATACTGCTACTTCAATTCATAAACATGAATTTACAACTTTACTTCTTTTAATAATTACTGCGATGGGATTGATTACAAATCAAAGGACATGAAACTTCACAATATAATATATAAAATTCATGTAAAATACTCAATAAACATCAAGGAACATACATGGAAGGTAAATCACAACATATAAGATAAATTGAATAACCCTAAAACTTTCTACTTTGAAATTCTCAACTTGAATACATAAGGGTTGGGCACAGGGGTGGAACACAACCCCTCTTGAAGTCCCACATACCTTTCATGAGCTTTAATACATCAAGTTCTTGGAGATTATTTAGAAGTACACTAGCTTGGATATTTGAGAGACAACTATGCTTTCTTTCTTTTCTTTTGTTTTGACTTCTCTTTTATTTGTTCTGATATTGTGTATAAGTGTTTGGGCTTAGAGAATTATAGGAACTAGATGTTAGAAGTGTATTTTAGATATGTTATAGATGGGATTAAATAATTATAGGAACTAGATGTTAGAAGTGTATTTTAGATATGTTATAGAAGCCTAAAATGACATGGTTTAGTATTTGGAGAATATAAAGGACCAAAATAGCCTTGTAAAAAGGGACAAAAAAATTAACACCTAAACATGCCACATGATGTGGCACGTTATCCATATATACCACTATCCTAATGTGGCACTTCCAGAGCCATTTTTGGCCTCTACACTTTTACCTCTACACACTTGATTCAAAGGTGCGATGTTTTCCGTCTCAAAGTACTTCCAAAATGACACGTTAATAGTTTTTAAACATCTAAAATACTTCATAACATGTGGGAATGATCCCCACTCATCCCCAAGATTTCGAAAAGATTTATAATCATCATTTTACTCATCTACGACATGAACTATGCACTAAAATCATGAGGAAACACATTTGGGTGTAAAAATAAAAGCTTTAATTAATTTAAAGTCTTAATAATAATAATAATAATAATTAAATAATAATTATTTGAGGATAATAGTAAATGAAACTTTTGTCTATTGCAAACTCTTTCAATAAAGGGCAAAAAGTTCATTCAACATTTATAAGGATACGTCCTCTGCACGCATTTCACGCATCAGTCAATAAAAATGTATCTCACATTAATTCATAAAACTATATAGAAATAAAATAAAATAATTAATTAATACCAATTGATATCAAAATAAATATTATACTTATTTAAATTATAAAAGTAAATATTACACTCGTATGTTATTGTCTTAGTATAGTATTTAACAATAAAAATTCTAAATATTTATCTTTTTGTACATGTATATAGTTTATCATTATTATTTAAGTACCTATATATTTATTTTCTTAAATTTAGATGATTTAAAATTGATAGAGGTAATATAATAAAATTATGATTTTATTTATTAAAAAATTAACTAAGTAAAAATAATATTAGGAGTCGTATTCCTAACACTCATACATGTTTTATTAATATTTAATATTATAAAGAATAGAGATAATAATATAATAATTGAGAGAAAAAGGAAAGAATATTGTTTTATCTGAAGGATAGATTTTTAATGAAGGATAAAAAATTCAATCAATATTTCTAAGGGTCTTCACACTTTTAATATTATATGTGATAAAAATTAAAATAGATGCAACATTTAAAAACTTCAATCAACAATTATATGATACTTGATTGCATGAGTGTCTCGCATCAATTAATAAAATTGTATCTCACGTTAATCAATAAACTATATACAAGTAAAATAAAATAATTAATTAGTTATAATTGACGTTAAATAAATTATATTTATTTAAATTATATAAATAAATATTGTAATCATATGTTATTATCTTACTGTAGAATTTACAATGAAAATTTTAGACAATTTACCATTTTGTGCATTTATCTATTTATCATTTTGTACATGTATCTAGTTTACCATTATTATTAAGTACCAATATATTTATTTTCCTACCTTTAGATGATTTATAATTGATAGAGATAATATAATAAAATTATGATTTTATTTATTAAAAAATTTAACAAAGTGAAAATATATTAGGAGTCGTATACCTAACACTCATAGAAGTTTTATTAATATTTAATATTATAAAGAATAGAGATAATAATACAATAATTGGAGAGAAAAAGGAAAGAAGACTGTTTTATCTAAAGGAGAGATTTTCAATGAAAGACAAAAAATTCAATCAATATTTCTAAGGGTCTTCACACATTTAATATTATATGTAATGAAAATTAAAATAGATGCTACATTCAAAAACTCCAATCGACATTTATATGATACTTGATTTGCATGTATGTCTTACATCAATCAATAAAATTGTATCTCACGTTAATCAATAAACTATATACAAGTAAAATAAAATAATTAATTAGTAATAATTGACGTTAAATAATATTATAAATATTGCACTCATATTTTATTGTCTTATTATAGAATTCAAAAATAAAAATTTTAGACAATTTACCATTTTGTGCATCTATTTTATCATTATTATTAAAATTATTATTAAGTACCACTATATTTATTTTCACATTTAGATAACTTATAATTAATAGAGATAATATAATAAAATTATCATTTTATTTATTAATTTTAAAAATTGGAAAAGTAAAGCAATCTTAGGATTCTTATTCCTAACACTCGTGTAACTCTTATGTTACGACCCGAAAATCGAGTTGTAATAGCGTCTACGTCCCACCTATAGAAAAACCTAACCCTGGCCTAAAGCTTAAAATGATGGGCCAGTACCAAGGACCGAAAGAAAATAAGAAGGGAGATGAAAGGAAGAAACAGAAGCAAAACAAGAAAATACACAACCGAGCATAACTCCCCAGAACCTGGTAACGTGGCCATAGAGAATCTATATACAGAAAAGGTACAAAATACAACCCATAACAGAAAACTACAAAATAGCTATCCAGACTCCAAGTAAAATAGTCATAAAGATAGAAGGCGAACCGGCCAGCATGAATGCCGACTGCTCACTGTATCTCTTAAAATATCACCAAACTAGCTCACACAATAACGTTTGTCCTGATGTCTCATACTAAAACAAGCATCATCGGTTATCAGCGTGTGCAGCATCAACTAATAATTATGAAGGGAAGCCACTATCAAGGTAAAATATACAAAACATGGTCCACAAGAATATCATGACCAAACGGGACATGTACCGAGAGCTCGTCTGTAACCAGCACAAGGAAGGACCAATAAGACAATATAAAATCATCAACAAGCTAAGCTAATAGCAGATACAATAAGAGTACAACTAGTACCTATAAGAGACATTAATAAACCCGATCAGCACCCTATTCTATCAATAGGTATAACCAGGCAACCAATAAACCTAACAGGTACTCCCTCCCGTGAAACCTAATGAGTACAAGTCAACACGTAAGGATGAAATACATAGGGGTGCTGAAAAGTAAATAGTCCTCGTATACACCCTCTCTGATTTATAATCCCACAAAGGAGGGACCCACAAAAGCTTCCCCATATACTTAACCCACCTACCCCAATATACCCCTCCCCCGAGCATGCACATACCCTAGGCATAGAGACCCAGGTCAGAGGGTCTGTGGAGGGATCCAATCCCACGTACAATCCTCATAAAAAGCTAACTAGTGATATAGCCATCAGGGCAAAATGCTAAGCCTCGGACTTAACTTGTATATCATATCTTAACTGGACGTAAGTCCAGTCAAATAGGCAAATCAAAACCGAAGTGAAACCCAACTGTTTCCATGTAAAAAATACTTAGAAATTAGAGAGTCAATGAGAAAATAGATCAGTTAGGGATACTTCTACCGCAGTCGTGGATACATCTATAACAAATTATTTTTCAATTATTAATCTGTCAAAATCCAATTATCTTTTAAAATATTAATGCATGCTCGCATCACCAAATCAATCAATAGGATATAATGACCTATGACTACTAACTGGAATCCATAGGATGGCTTCCAAGCCTTAATCACTAGGTACCTCCTCTCCTAGCCCAATAATGGTCCCGAGCCACGAGTAATCGCACCAAAGATGACATAATTGCCCAAAGAAGTGCCCATTAGGGCTCAGTACATATCCATACAAGTGAAATGTGGAGCTATCATAGCTTAGGCCAATAAAATCAACTCCTACTGTCACACAAAGTTAGGGCACAACATCATCATGTAGGGATGTTTATTATCTAGAAAAGTAGTACTTATCTAGGTACAAATGTCATAGCATAAGGCTTCTAACTATCCGACAAAGCTATATCTGGCTATCTATGTCCAAGTGACCACACACACGCCCTAATCATACGCACCAACTCAGGTAGAACACAGAATAATCAACTAACTTAGATTGGCCTTAAAGCCACCAACCTAAATAAGGGGATAGCTACTAAGTTCTAACCACTATTATAATCCCCTCACAACCAACATACGTTCTAAAGCCAGCATATGAAAAATATGCACTAAAAGTGATGCTCCTCCCCCAACCATTCTACACTCCAGAGTCCGCGTCAAACACGTGGGCAGGGAAATATAGCCCCAAGTAAGTAAAAAATCTATAAGTCAGCTAAGTAGGTCATAGGTCATAAGAATAAACATAACAAGGCTTGACCTAGTAGTCCCAGCCTTGAGCTAGCTATTTATCATGCATGTGCTATACAATACCCAATCTGAAGAAAGTACATCATAGCCTACCTGACGCCGATAAAAACCTCCAAAGTTGTACTAGAAAAAGAAAAAAATCATGAACCATCTCAACACCGCATGAATATAGCAAAAACGTGATCCACAAGTCAAGACCCATATTGCTATATAAATAGCGGGGTCGAAATCTAAACAAAAACCTGGTCAGTAAATCGTAATAGCTCAGAAAAATAAAATATTTATACTAAGACGTAGAGCACAGATCGTACATCGTATGGTACAAAATAGGACTAAAACTGATGTTAGGAAAAATAAACCAGAAAAGATTATATATTATATAAAACATTGAAACTAAAGAGAAAACAAGAAATTACCTAGTAGAAATGAATGTAGAACCGCCACAACGAGTTTATACGGATTAAAACTTGAATATAGATCTTCAATACCCTTAATTAACTCGGAAGTATCAAGAAAATTTCTGAAATCTGGAAGAGAAAATGAGAAACTTTGTGTTGAGACAAGTATATAAAGACCCACTGAATGTCGATAAATCGGTCACTTGGCCGATAAATCGGCTACCGCGGCCCTTTACTGATAGATTTTTGGAAAGTTTCAAGAACACATGAAATGTAATATTGACAATCTCACAAAGATGAAATTTCAGCGAATTGTCATTTACTGATCTCATCTTTTTCGGAATCGATCTTCTTTGACTGCTATTTCGTCCTAGCTTTCTAATTTCTTTATCCTAACAGCATTTGAAACCTAACATCCTTGATATTTAGAAACAGAGTACGATTTCTACAATCCATATATAAGAATATTTGTTTAATCAATATTTCAGACTTAATGGAATTGATGAAAAGGTGAATCAGGATTGTATAAGCTGAGTAAGGCTCGAAGAAGCTTTAATTATAAAAGAATTGAGCTATAAAACTTCCAGAGAACCAACCTACCGATCCCATCGATCCACACATGACTTGGGAAGTTAAAAGAATGCTCAAAACATAAAAAAATAACTAGAATAACCAAAACAGTCCTGAGGGCCATTACAATATCCACCACTAAAAAAATTTCCTTTTATGAAAGTTAAGAAGGAAGGAGTATTTGAAGTCTAAACAACAAGTATACAAGATCCGCACGATCCTTCCAACCTTCTAATGACCTCCTCGACTGGACCATGCGCCCAAAAAACTCTCTAACATAATTATTCCTTGACCTAATCTATCAACATCTTTCATCAATAGTTGCCTTGAGGTGCTCGACACAACCTAAATCATCTAATCAACCTGAATCATAAAAAAATGTACAGGAAGAATATGGTATATAGAAATCAATCATCGAGATGTGGATGGAATACGACGTACTGGCACTAAC
>JBDJHY010160778.1:0-12612 GCA_039654485.1 Withania somnifera | reverse complement strand
ATTTGGCCTACGGGGCCTGTTTATTGGAACTAAAAATAATCTTTGCCACTTGGTTTTCAATATTACCAGGAACCGTGCTCCAAAATTGAGCACAATTCAAGTGAGGGAAGACCTAGAAAAGCCAGAGAAAATTAAGTATAAAAGGGCTAAAGATTTGATGTTTATGAAAAATTAACTATAAATTTCCCAAAACCAGGTGTCTCTGTACATAGCCACTAATAAGGATTTATATAAAGTCTGATAAAAACCTAAAAGTCTTTCAATAAGTAAAAACTCTAAGAATAGAAATCCTAGGATTGCGGATAAACAACAACTACCTCTACAATCTCTAAGAAGTAGAAGACCGATAAAGGTGCTCACGATAGAAAGGTTGCGGTACCTGCACAATCGTGCAAAAGAACAAGCATGAGTACAAAACCACTATACTCAGCAGCGTCCTTGTCTAGCTAACTATAAATAGAAAACCTAACTCGTAGTTCCCAACCGATCCTCCACAATTCTACAACCTGCAATATAATTAATATACAGTCGACCATCAATAATTTATACAATGAAGAAAAAAATAAGTTTCAGTCAACAAGGATAGAGTATCTCAAAACTACTAGTGAAACAGTAATCAAGAATTATCAATAAAGTAGGCATTGGTCAGTTACACAGTCATGCCATTTCAAAAATAGAATTAGGAACCGCTCATTTACACTGTCATATCATGTCAATAATATGATTAGGCACTGTTCAATTACAAAGACATGTCGTTCTCAATAATATACTCAGGCACTAGTCAATTACATAGTCATGCCTTTACAATAATATAATTCAGCACCGATCATTTACATAGTCATGCCTTTACACAAACAAACTCAACATTTGAATAATTACATGTTAAAAATCATCCCTCAATAATCACAAGAATCTCACAAATCAAGGTTTCAAGTCAATAATGAAGGTCTTCCGTTCCTTTATTCTAGTACTTTTATTATCAAGTATGTAATTGAATCCAAAATGTTTCCCATTTTATTATTTATCACAACATGATTCATATCGAGTATTTAACGAAACCTTTCAAGTATGTATACAATTTCAACAATTAATCCCCTTATTCCCACTTATTCATTCTTTGGAGTCAACATGGTAGATAATCTTAATCTCGAAGTACCCACAATCACCCCAAGTCTCAACAGAACTTTAAGCAATTTTAACACTTTATAGAAAGCCATTAAAACCTCAACTTGCCTTAGTTAAGAGTTTAGCTAATCAGGTTCCTTTCCTTTCCGAATGACCTCTAATTGAGAGGAATCTAGTCACCTATACAAGAAATGCAAGAATTACACACTAATCAACACCTAAACCAATTGACCAAGGTTTATGCCAAAATCAACTCCGATAAAATAATGTTATCGATCACTATGAGATGTTAAATATTAAGCTTCATTGAGACCCATTCCATTTCATATAAAAAAAACCGTAAGCTTTTCATTAATTTTGAGTTTAACAATTGCTCACTGTTTTAGTCTTCAAAACCATGAAATTTCTACAAAAGAATCATGCTAAAGTAGCTTAAACTTGATGGAAATAGGTTTAGGAAACTTACCCAATTGATTATCCTTGGAAACCTTGATCAATGTTTTTCCAAAAATAGGGCTTTAGTTCGTGTTTTGCATGAACAATGAGGAAATTAATGTGAACCCCCCGTTTTAAAAATATGCACTGCCAGGCACATAGGGTACCACGATCGCAGTCCCTTAGAGCAATTGAGCCAGTGCTGGAACTGCGATCGCGCCATTAAAGAACAAAGGGGATTTACCGCAATCACTCCATAGGGTGCCAACCTAGTTTCAATAGCAAACAACAATGACTCAAGGACTTCACAACGACCTTCAATGTTCATTCAGAACCCCGTGCAAATAAACTAGATATGTATATACTAATTTTGATGTTTTGGACCTAAAGAACTATCAAATCACAAGTGCGACTTCTCCTTGACTCGATACACTTTATGAGGCCAAAAACTAACTCTTCACCAAAAAGGCCAAAATGTTGCCAGGGCCTAAAAATAAAAGGGACCTCATTCTAGACCAAATTCAACCTATGAATCCAACGTAACCATTGTGTTTTTTATCCGAGCACTCTAAGAACAAAATTTGACTTAAGTCAATCCTTTCACTAATAACTCAACTTTTAGCCCGTCTAAGTGCTGAAACTCACCATGGAAGTTCTAAAATAGGAAACGAGAGCGTAACTAGACGAAACTCTACATTCTAAAGATTATGGAACTAACAAAATTATAATACGAGGTACAAAATTCTCTAAGACCCCTAGAGCTCCTCATTTGATCTTGAAAACTCTAAAACTTAAAATCCTAAAAAATTTACACTAAATCTCACTCCTGCACCCGAACAAACCATAGAATTGCACTTAGTCTTAAACAACAAGCTATGGGAAGGGAAAAACAATCAAAATGTTTAGGAAAGGTAAAAGTGACCTTTAGGGTCATTACATCCACTCAAGAGAACCCAAGGCGTAATAAAATATCAGAACATTTAGAGGAATAAAATAGGTTTAGTGAATTTTTATTACTTTTACAGATTTTTTATTTATACAAAATTACCATAACTTAGATTTTCAGATTTTAGGTCGAATTGCATGTGTATATGAGAAATATAGATGTTTTATTAAAGATATCAATACAGCAAGAACAGATTTAACAATAAAATTTCTATACATTATAGTTAATAAACATAGTCATCTTACTTTTTTTGTAGGTGATTCAAATTATTAATCCAGTGTCGCCTACTGTCGAATGTGGTAATTTGGTGGAGCTGGTGCCATCTAATGTCAAAATGGTTAGTGACATGAAACTGGTGATACCCATTGTTGTAGAAGAAGATGAAGTTTCAGATGAAGGAACTCCACTAAAGATAAAGCTAACGACTATAAAAATATCAGAAGTCGTAGAGGAAAAAAAGTATATTTATTTTTTTTTTTTCACGAATTTTTTGTAATACAAAAGTACACAACTTAGACAGTTTTTATCTTTTAGTTTTAAATGAATAATTATATAAGAATATGTTATAATAAAAACATTACACTAAGAACAATTTTTAGAACAAATTTTTTATATATTATAATAATTAAACATATCCAATTTATCTATTTCAATTTAATGATGTGGTGTAACTGGTGAATCTAATATTGAATTAGATAGAAACATCAGGTCAGTGTCACCTACTGCTAAAGTAGTTTAAAATTTGTTGCCACCTAAGGATGATGTAGGTGATGTAGAGAAGAAAAATCAATTACTGGTGTAGTAGACGACTTTGAGGAGTTGGTGCGGCCTATGACTGAAGTAGGTAATGATCATGAGGAACAAATAGAGGTATTAAGTTCTCTGAAATACAACTACTAGTTGTTGTGATTTTAGAAGTTTCTTTTTTTTTCATTTAATTATAGATTTAATCCTACTTTACTAATACTATATGTTTAAATTTTGTTAATATATTGTAGGATTTTGAATTTTGATATCCCATTCTTCTTAGGAAGGAGGCCAAATTCAATAGTTCAGCTATCACTGACATTGTCCAATGTTTGTAGGATGTATTGAACAATGTTAAACTTCCCATGTTTGATATTCTTTTTTTGGATTATATCTTAATATTCCAGACTATAGTTTCCATGGACATAGAGATAGGTGTATCAGGTAATTCTAAGTTATTCAACCTTACGATGACAAGCTTTGATTATGCATCTATGGTAAACTTCTAAAGGTTACACTATACAAGTTTGCTCTAATTACCGGATTAAAGCATTTTGATTTTACAGGTGAACTGATTTGCAGGCTCATCAGGAGGTATTTCATAGTCCAGATTCTTTTATTGGTTTACAGAATCATTACATTTTTGTAAATTAAAAGTGTTTATTTTTGGTTGTTAATAAATCAGGTACTTTTATGATCAGACATATGATACTAAGGACGTATTACATGATGTATTTAAGAGGAGGAGATGGCTGCAACAACTTGACAATGTTATTAAACTTTATATCCTCGTATTTATCATCTCATTCGTTCTATCCCAAACTGTTGATGTTTTTAGTCCTCCCAAATATTTTCACCTAGTTAAGAGTGGAACTTACATTCATTATTAATGGGGGGAGATTGCATTCAACGAGATGATGAAATATGGTAATAAACATCTTGACCCATAGTATAAAGGCCACTGGCTTAATGGAATATTGTATGCATTACACGTCTAGATATACGAATGATATGGTCAAGTACCTAAAAAGATAGTAGCTTAGGAACACAGATTCTCAACTGGCACATAGTCACCAAGAAGCTCAAGTACGATGATGCAAGGGTTGGCATGTTTGATAAGGTAATACTATATTTAAAATCTCAATATTCTTGTGATATTTTTTATTTAACAGTTTTACTAATTCTATTTGTATGACATAACGATAAATTAATAAAATATCAGCAAACAACTGTTAATATATTTGTGATTATATCTATTTATCAATGAATATGGATTCTATATATCTATCAATATATCTTGTATTCACCTCTTTAGTAGTAACTTAATGTGTTGTATCTATTATTAAATCAATCTATTTATTGATATTAAAGTTAATTTAATATATCATATCATTACAGAAAGATTTTGAGAATATCACGCCAAAAATTAATAAACGTGCTTGGCTTTCTTGGACAATTTCTTCTTCTCATGTGAATGGATCACCATCTGAAAATACCCAAGGTGTTTCCAGTTCGTTTGAACATGTGAGTTCTAGTGAACATGCTGAGGTTGTTTCTCCATTAACTAGTGAAGTCCCAGATGATTTCAAGATTTCAATGATCAACCACCAAAAATTATATTTCATCATCCTGTTTCAGAAAGTGGTCAATCTTTGGATCCACCTAAAAAGAATCGAAAGATGGTTGAAATTCAAAAAGTGGTGACGTGTATTTCTAGAGAGGAAGAAAAAGAATCATCAACTCAGATCCAAACACAGATAATTAATGATGCAAACCTTCCAAAACTTTTCATCATCAACTGGGTAATACAAGCTAACTTAGATGTGTTGTCCTTATTGATGCACATTGCATTCTATCCTACCCGATTTCTTTGAACGAACCATTAAATACATTTCTATATCATTCTTGTAGATGATTCTCTTTGTGACACTACAGATATTATGAAAAAAAAAATGTAGCTACTATTACTACTATTTTTCCTATTTTTCCATAATTAATTCACATCCTGAAAGGAAAAAGTTGACTCCTTTTCAAACTCCCTCTTCCAAAGTACCATTACAACTAACAGATCATTAGCCTTTACCAGAACAAGTACATGAAGTTATTCACTCAGACCATAATATCTCAACCATTAGGATGAACATAGAGGAACAATAGAAGTTTTTAACAATCCAATTCCAAAATCTTATGAAAGTGCTATTCATGAAGAGTACCAAGGTAAACCAAAAGATGTTGTGAATCTAGCAACTAAGCATCGTTTATGGAAGAGAGAACTCAATTCTCTCAAGGAGCATGTATGTATATAATTTTATTCGTTCTTTTTTCATAAATAACTTACCAATTACTGTGTATAACAATTCATTTTATTTTTATTAATAGATTTACATGAAATTCCTCAACCTCTATTAATACGTGAAGAGGAAATTGAGGGCCATGAAAAGATCTTCAAAAAAAAAAGTCCCTTCAAGAAGTCAAGTTTTGTCAATATAGATTGATTCTTACAACATGTTCCATAGTATCTTTTTTAATGACCCAAAAGGTAATTTTTTTCTTTTTTTGAGTATTTTGACAATTTTTCCCATCCCATAGTCTTGTTATATCAAACTATCGAGGATATTAGGAAATACCTTCTGTGATAAGTTGTTTCTAGGATTGAGGTCCTTATTGATGACTTTGGATATTGCTAGATTTGGACTTTCATGATATTTTATTCCTATTATATTATTTTTGGGTTAACTATATGCTCATATTTGTTGTATCCTTATAAACTGTTGTTGGGTTTCTGAGTATATTTATTGCAGGTTATAGTATTGTTAGAGGAATGGTTAGGAGATTAGGGGGATTTTTTTATAGTTAGCCAGCCGAGGAATTCTTGAGTACCATTGATTTAGTACTCACTTTTTCTGTTCAATACTCTTTGAACTTCATGACTTTATTCTCCTCTTCAGTCCAGGGATATATTTGCGCTTTCCAAGGTAGATGATTTTTTCTCCATCGGTCTCGTGGATTCTTTACCTTAGTGTTTTAGTCTTTACTTTCTAGAGACTTGTTAAGACTAGTGCTGCCTGGTATAAACTTTATATTTTAGCGACGTGGTAGTGGAAACTAGTTCTTGGGTTGTGTAGTTGGATTATTACCCTTAGTTGTATTGTGATTATCATATATGACTTATAATGCTTATTTATTGTCATTACTTTCCATATTTAAATTATTAAGACTGTGTTTAGGCTGACCTACCAGGTTGGAAGGTAGGTGTCATCGCGTTCAATTTTTGGGTGTGACAAGTTAGTATCAGAGCTCTAAGTTCGTAGGCCACACTGTTCACAAGCCATGTTTAGTAGAGCCTTGAGGATCGGTGCAGAGACTTTTGTACTTATCCTAAAGAAGATACAAAACTCTAGGAAGCATGTCTTTATTCTTTCATTCTATCTAGCATGGTGGATTCACGTATACTGAGTCTTGTGTGGAGATGTCAGTACTTATCCTCGAGAGGATATAGCTCTAGGAAACATGTCTTCATTCTATCTAGCATGGTTGATTCACATATATTGAGTCCTTATGTGTTTTATTTGATAGATAGTGAGGACCAGAGCTACTATTGTTCAGGATGATCCAGATATGCTTGAGCCAGCTATCAAAAGTATAGGAAGAGTTAGATAATGAGGTATAGCCCAAGCGAGAGTTAGAGGGCATCCCCAGATAAGGGTAGATCCAAGGTGGCTTTATGTGTACTCGAGGTGGGTCGAGCTGAGGACAGAGCTCAGGATTATGTTGTAGCCCCACTATTGCAGGATACCTTATTAAGAGTTCCCGGAGCACTTGAGAGTTTAGCACAGTACCAGGGAAGGGGAGGAGACTCCAGAGCATAGAGTTGTTCCATTTATGCATGAGCCGATGGGACAACCACAATGATTCAAGTTTCAGCAGGCCATCCACCAATAGTTTAGGGTTAAGTGGGGCATCCACTTACAATGCATAGGGTGTATGAGCTTCAAAAACTAGGTGTTGAAGATGCTTCTATGATCGTTTCTAAGATGTATGATGATAAAAAACGGATATATGAGAGGTTCCACAAGATGGACCCATCTCAGTTTCAAGGTGGAAGGGTGATGATCCATTTGAGATTCTCACCACTTGTCATGAGTTGCTCCATAGTATGGGGATGGTACAGTCACATGGGGTAGGCTACATAGTTTTGCAGCTTTGAGGGATAGCTCGACAATGGTGGAGTTAGTACTTTGACTCTAGACCAGCTAGGTCCCCTCCTTTGACTTGGGAGATGTTTGCCCAAGAATTTGCGGGTAGGTGTGTGTCCTTTAGTGTGAGGTATGGGTTATGCAGAAAGTTTGACAGGTTGAGAATAGAAAGCATGACAATTGATGACTATGTTTCTTGCTTCTATGAGCTTTCTAGGCATGCTTTGGTTATCTTACCAGATGAGCAGTAGAAGATAGATAGATTCATAAGAGGGTTCAGCCTGTATATTCAGACTTTGGTATTCGTAACTTCAAAACCTTCCAGGAGACCCTTTACATAGTGATATTGAGGCAGTGAGATGGTTTGAGAAGCTATATAGAGGTTATACTAGTGATAGAAGGGGAAAGAATCCCCGTTCTTATGGTTAGTTTTCTAGCGCCTCATTTGGATACAGGGGCTTCCTTCAACACATTGGTCATTTTCACCACCTGGATGCTGTTCAAAGCCTGTATGAAAACTTCAGGTTCTTTTTAGTCACTTCAAATTGTATCCAGTCTATTATTGACTCATTCTAAGGCTTACTAAAGGGGTTCAGGCTGAGGTGGATATTCAGGGTTTTAGATTTCATTAGATTAGTCTACATCTTCAAGTGCTTGTTTTACTTTTGGTGACCTTGTTCATAGACAAAAATTCTATTCCCAACGTATATAGATTGAGTCTTAGCAGGCTTCTCAGGCCTCATATGTTCAGTCTAGAGCACCGGCACCAAGGTAGAGGAGATATATAGATAGGGAGAGGTGGTAGGAGTTCACATCACACGGGAAGAGTTTAGGGCCATGCTCCAATTTAGGCCAAAGGTGGTCACACACAGTGTTATTCTTTTCTCAAAAGACCTGAGGCTGAATCTTCTAATGTTGTGATTACTAGTATTGTGTGAGATCCTAGTGTTGATGCCCCTTCCTTAGAGTCGGTTCCTGTGGTTAGAGAGTTTTTTGATGTGTTCTGATAGACCTTTTCAGTGTCCTTGTTGATAGAGATACTAATTTTGACATTGCTTTGGAGCCGAGCACTAAGCCGATTTCTATTCCTTATCACCGTATGGCTCCTGCTAAGTTGAAGGAGTTGATGAAGCAGTTACAAGACTTGCATAGCAAGGTTTCATCCATCCTAGTGTATCACCTTGTGGTGCCCCAGTCTTGTTTATGAAGAAGAAGAAGTTCTATGCATATATGTATTGACTATAGAAAGTTGAACAAAGTGACCGTGAAGAACAAGTATCCCTTACCTCGCATTGATATTTTCTTGAAAAACTCTAGTGGGATGACATTTTTGTAAGATTGAATTGAGATCCGGATACCATCAGTTGAGGATTAGGCATTTGGATATTTCGACGATGACTTTTTGCATCAGATATGATCATATGAGTTTTTGGTGATGTATTTTGGGCTTACTAATACCCCGAATGCATTTATGGAGTTGATGAACGACGTATTTCAATCGTATTTATATTCTTTTGTGAGTTTGTTTATTGATGATATTTTGGTTTACTCCACGACTAAGGCCGATCATATTAAACACTTAGGATAGTACTTCAGAGATTACGAGATGAGAGGTTTTATGCTAAATTTTCCAAGTGAGAGTTTTGGTTGATTTCAGTAGCATTCTTAAGGAAATGTGGTGCCTGAGGAGGGTATTATGGTCCATCTATCCAAGGTTTCAGTTCTGCATGATTGAGTGATACCTACCTTACCGACTGAGATTCAGAGC
This sequence comes from Withania somnifera, assembly GCA_039654485.1. Taxonomy (NCBI): domain Eukaryota; kingdom Viridiplantae; phylum Streptophyta; class Magnoliopsida; order Solanales; family Solanaceae; genus Withania; species Withania somnifera. The sequence continues at coordinate 3,395 of JBDJHY010160778.1, read as the reverse complement.
TTTGTTAGCTTGGCTAGGGACTATAGGAGGTTCATGTAGGGATTTTCTTTTATTCCTGCTCCATTGACTAGGCTGACTTAGAAGAATATGCCTTTTTAGTGGTTTGATGAGTGCGAGGAGAGCTTCTAAAGGCTCAAATCATTATTGATGTCAACTTCTATTCTTACTTTACCCGTGAAGGGTAAAGACTCCATCGTATATTATGACTCTTCTAGGGTTGGTTTGGGTGGAGTATTGATAAAAGAGGCTAAGGTAGTGACCATGATTCGAGGCAGTTGGGTTTTATTCACAAGTCATGAGTCACTCGTATGACATGGGTGATCCAATTTCCCAAACTCTATTACCCCGGGCTAGTTTTATGTCATTTTCATGCATGGGTCCACTTTAAACCACCATATCTCCAAATATTTGAGGATTTAGGAACCTATAATCTATCCACAGAAATATATTTGAGTCTAGTTTCTATTGTAACAAATCGCGTGTCACTTAGAGATTGGAGTAAAATGTTATCGGTATTTTACTATGGTATGCACTGCAGTGAATCCAGAAATTAAATTTTGTCAAGAAACCTACAAGTTGGAGTCACGAGTTGTGGTTTCAACCTTTGAATCATGAGTGTTCTCATAAAAACAGTCCAGAATGTTCAAAAAATCACTCTTTGATTACACGAGTGGAACCACGAGTCATGGTACCTAGCTACGACTCGCAGGTCCACTCTTGAACCCCTGAAAATAGATTTTTTAGCCATGTTTTGTAGGATAAATTGTAACTTCCCACCGCTTTTTAACCCAATCCCATGTTTCTTTGGCGTCAATTTAGGGTAAACATAAATACCCAAACTCTATTTATTTTATTCATTTGTTCATAATCAAAATCAAGAGCAGATTCTTCCAAGGTTTTCTATCAAGAACAAAGCCTAGGGTTTTCATCAAGCATTATTAATGCAACCTTTCCTCCTCAGGTTTTTCTATAGATTTTCTCCAATTCAGGTATATGGAATTTCAACAAGGTCTTCCTTTCAGCCTTGTGCCCAAATACCTAGTATTTTTGTTCATGGTTATGACTTAGGGGTTTTAAGGTTAATTCCCATAAACTGTGTTTATGATTGATAAATTTTACATCTTTTATATTTTTTATCATAAACTATCTTGATATATGGATGCATGGTAGAATTGCATAAATTGTTGTAAATTGATAAGCATAATCTAGTTCATGAGTTCCAATCACTTATATGGAGTCTATTTGAATTGTTGTTCATGGTTTGGGCTAAAGTTCCATAATTGAAGGTCAAGATTCATGATATGGTCAGTTTTAGGGTTAGATCATGGTTCATGGTCATGGTTAGTTTTATGAATTACAATCTATGGATTTGGATTTTAGAGTCTAATTCTTGTTCATCAGTCAGTTAACTAAAGAAATTTAAACTATGAGAATGTGACAGTGATATGATAGAGGCAACTAGTTCATGAGTTCATGGGCCCTTATGTGGTCAAGACAGAGAAAGTTTATATTTTATCCATGGTAAGTTTTGGGAGTAGTATTGCACCGAGTAGATTTGGTGACCTAGTCCTTGTCCCATGCCTTGTATAGCCGAACATAGGTGGTCCAAAGTGGCATTTATAATTCATAACTTAGTGGATCCACTGGGGGACATGTTATTGCCCTAACTTTGGTAGGTCTGGGAATCCACCCAAATTGGGATATACGTTGTACCTTTATCCTTGTGCTTGAGGAGTGTCGGTTATAGAACCTCCCAGGTCAATTGTTTTGTTAGTGAGTCAGTATGGTCTATATAAGGTCATAAACATAATTAAGAAGTGAAAAAGAAGACTTTTAACCAAATATTGTCATATTCCCTATATTCGCTTAATTCAGTCAGTAGGTGACAATCGAGGTGAGTATCATGTGGCCATAAATTGCCTAACAATGTCCTTATTATTGTGATAGCTTGTTTGCACTAACTCTTCTGCGTACTCAGTATATTCAATAGTAGTGATCACATACTTTCTTGTGCTGCAAGTCTTTCATACATGTAGGTTTAGCCAACCTTTTAGACATCTATGGTTAACTTGGACCCTCATTCCTAGAAGAGATGATGCAGAGTGGAGAGTTTCCACTTGATTAGGAGAAAGATGGAGATATATTATTTTTCTTTATTTAGATATTAGATTTTGAGATAGACTTTTATTTAGTTTTTGGCGATCTAGGGGCATTGTCCTGGCATTTTTATTATTCAACTTAGCAGTGGCTTTCAGACATTGGTTATGGTACTTGATATTGAGTTTATTTCTTAGTCAACTATTTATTTATCGATCTAGATGTGAGGTCCACTTAGTTTGCTATTATCTGTATGACATAGTTTCCATTGAGTATGAGAGATAAAGCCAGACATGGTCCAAGTGGTTCTTTCGAGGCTGCTAGGGTAATTTAGTGGCTAAGAAAGCTGATCCTACCTAGGGGGTGACTCTGGGTTGTGATACTAGTGCATACCAATAGTCTTGACATACTGTCTATAAAAGAGTTTACTTCCTGAGTGGACAACTGCGTAAGGCGTGTTGTTGCCTGTAATGACTCTCCGGGCCATTACTATGTTCTTGCGTGTTCCTATGTCTAGAGCATTTTAATATTTTCTCAAGTAATTCATGGCTGATGGGACCAATAGTATGGTTCCCTGGCATTTCTGTCGTGTATATATTTGTTTCCCCTTTTTGAGGTTTTAATTTTGAAATTGGGTAACTCAACAATAAATTCCTGGAAAATGCAATTGAAATCCAATTTCGATAGTTTTGTTAGCTTCGAAATATGGACTTTAGTCTAGAGAGACTCTTAGTTTGAATACCAAGGCTTTTAGTGGCGATGTTGTACCGTTATATTAAATTATTTTATTTTAAATAATAATTATGTCTTTGATTTAATAAAAATAAATTATATATTTTAGTATTTTCCTAAAAATATTGAAAATAATTAAGGAGTTTTATAGATAATATAAATCCTGTATTCATTTATTTTATAAGAAAGTTATTTAGCTATTAATACTTTAACGGAGATAGAGTATTAAATTACATTGAAAATTTATTATTTTAAGAGGTAGATTTTATTATAAATAATTTTCTACTAATTTTAGTATATTTAAAATAATGTAAAGATTTTGTAATAAACCTACACAATTTCTGAGTGTGTACTTAATAGAAGATGGTGACACTTTTAATTCCACACGTGGAAGGAAGAAATGGCTTATATAGCCAAAAGTGAAACATAACCTTACTAGTATCATACAATTATCCTTTTCAAGGATTAGACAGTCACTACCACTTACTATTATATGTATACAAATGTAAACTTGGCCATTTTAATGACATTGTCCTTACAGCTTATACAGTTAACTTATATATTGT
>JBDJHY010160751.1:0-12612 GCA_039654485.1 Withania somnifera | reverse complement strand
TGGTAATTTGAGATTTAAGGGCCTTATTTGTGTTCCTAGAGATAGTTATTTGATTTAGATGATTCTTCGTAAGGCCTACAGTTCCCGTTATTCTATTCATCCTGGTGCGACCAAGATGTATAAATATTTTGAGCTAGATTTATTGGTGGAGTGAAATGAAGAGGTATATAATAGAGTTTGTGTCTCAGTGCTTGAAAATGTCAACAGGTTAAGTTTGAGCATTGGAGAATGGGTGGTTTGTTACAGCGACTTCCTATTCCTGAGGGAAAGTGGGAATGGATTACCTTGGGTTTCGTTTCTGGGTTACTTCGGACTCCTGACATACACGATTCAATTGGGGTCATTTTTGACAGGTTGACTAAATCTGTACACTTTATTTCGATTCATACAGATTATAGTGCAGAGAAGTTATCCTCCGTTTATGTTCAGCAAGTGGTTTGATATCATGTCATACTGATTTTAATTATTTCAGATTGTGGTACCCAGTTTACTTCTCAATTTTGAAGAGCGATTTAGCGTGGTATGGGTACATAGGTTCACCTTAGCATAGCATTTCATCCTCAAACAGATGGTCAGTACGGTAGTACCATCCAGGTCCTTAAGGACATGCTGAGGGCATATGTTCTTCATTTTGGCAGTTCTTGGTATCATCATCTAGCTTTGGCAGAGTTTACATACAACAACAACTACCATTCTAGTATTCAGATGACTCTATTTGAGGCTCTGTATGGTAGGTGGTGGTGTTCAGCTATTGGTTGGTTTGAGGGGTTTGAGTCTACATTGCAGAGTGCTGATCTACTTTGGGATGACTTATATATGGTCTGTTTGATTCAAGATAGACTTTGGGATGCCCATAGTAGGTAGAAGATCCATCCATGCAGCCATCGCTATGCCTTGGAGTTTAGTGTGAAGGATTGTGTGTTCTTACAGGTATCGCCCTTGAAGGGTGATGAGGTTCGAAAGAGGAGAAAGCTTAGTCCCTGATATATTGGCCCAATTGAGATTCTTGATTGGATTGGTAGACGTGTGTCTAAGTTAGCTTTGCCTCCTATCTTTTCAGCTGTACATCTAGTGTTTCGTGTTGTATGCTGAATTGGTATGTTCCTGATGAGTAGCATGTACTTTGATATGATCCAGTTTAGGTTGACTAGGGTTCATCAGTCGTTGAGGATCTAGTGTTGGTTTTGGATAGAGGGGTGAGGAAGTTGAGATCTCATGAGATTCTGATGGTTAAAGTACAGTGGGGGATCGTCCCGTAGAGGAGACCACTTGGGAGATTAAGAGTGAGTTGAGGTCTCAATATCCACATCTATTTGAGCCTTTAGGTATTGCCTTATTTTGATTTTTCGGGACAAGTCCTTTTTAGTAGTGGATGTTACAATGACCATTCCGGTTATTTTAGCATTTTTGTATTTTTCTTCCATCTAGAGCTTTCTTATAGCGGCTCTAAGTTATTTATGACTCATCAGAATTAGTGGTTTGGTTCTCTGACCATTTGTTTGGTTGTTATGTATATTTTCATGTTTCAAAGCCATTAGTATTGAAATCAGTGACTTTAGTCAAGATTTTGTGAAAATAAACCCAGATCAAATTTTGATATTTCATTTAGCTTCGAAATATGGATTTTTTTTCTAGATGTAGTTGTTGTTCGGGAGCTTTAGTTTTGAGTTTATAAGATTTATCTATTTTATGTGCTTTTTATTGCCCAAGTGGAACTTGGGTAGTCATAATTTTCTCGAAGCCTCAGATTGAAAATACAATTGCTCCATCATCTCCGAAATATCGAGTTTTGATTAGGTGAGTTATTCGTTTGGGTTCTAGAAAAACTGTACTCATTTTGAGTACTTGATTGGAAAGTTGGAATTTTAGATAAGTTTTGACTTTGGTCAATATTTTATCAAGATGACCTCATATCGAAATTTTCTCTACGCCATTACGTCTGAAATATCATTTTCATGAAATAGGCATATTTGGTTCGTATATATCAAATTCCCTTTGATCTCGGAGACCCGAAATCTACTTTTTTATTGCTACAGATTTTCATTTCTGTTACAACTGACACTTTACTTAGCGCGATCGTGCTAGGAGAGGTGATCGCGCTAAATGGACAAAAACTATCTAGCACAATCGCACCCAATGGAGCCGTTGATGCTGAATACGCAGCTGGCCCCTGACGCTATCGCGTCACACCGTGCCGATAGTGCTAATTCCTCTTCCTCATTTGCTCTAGCGTAATCGCACTCCCAAGTGCTGATAACGCTAATCTGCCCCAACCTCCTTTAGCGCAATCACTGAAAAGTACCTATAACGCGAAGTACTTTTCCCAGTATTTAGCACCAATGGTGTTGATCGCTGGGTCAGATTACAAAAGGCTAGAATCCCAAAAATTCATCCATTATTCATAATTTATATTCTTTTAAAGCTTCAAAACCTTCATTAAGTTACTTGGGACTTCTCAAAGCTTGTGGGTGACTTTATAGACGTGATTTCTTGATTCCTCATCAATTATTGGTAAGTTTCCACATTTATTTCATCAAATTTCACCCAAAAATTCTCAATTTTTTAAAGTTAATTTCTTCACTTATTCATTGATTTTAATCATCATTCTTGCTTAGTTTAGCTCCAAATTTAAGGTATGAGTTCACCATGATATGGAGAATATTTCGATACCTTTTGTTCAGAGCTTTGGGTTTGTGGTCCTGTAAGCCTGTTTTGACCCATAATTTAACCTGGATATTCTCATAAATCTATGTGTATCGTTGGATTTGTAATAACTTCTAGATTATGTTTTTTTATAGTTGGGTGATCTTCGAAGTTTGTTTACCTATTTTAGAGATCTGGTGCAGTCCGAACATCTTCGACGATGTATTTACGAGCTTGTCTACGTAGGATAGAGTTATGCTTACGATCTTAGACTGCACTTATATGGGAGATAATGTTGATAAATATACATCCTTAGGTTGGCACCCATGACCATGTTTGCTCTTTTAGTCTGTTCTTTGATGATGTATGGTTGTTTCTTTCGTCATTATATTACCCCAACCCTGAGAATGTTCTTTCCATGACTCTGGAACATAAATAGTGGATTTTATAGGGAGTATCCATGAGTCCTGGGTATTAAATTTGGTTGGTTATGCTTGTTATAGAATTAGTGCCTTGGCAAGGCCTGTAGGATTATTGTAGTATCACTGTCCTTGAGCATATCATCATGTGAAACTAGTTTAACGTATTGGTTTTCACTATTTTTTATCCAGAACCCACCAACCAAATTCTAAATCCTACATGTCTTTATTAGCCTATTTTCAGTATTATGAGTCTAAAATGAGAATAAATTGAGATATTAACCAATTTCGATAATAAAAGGATAATTTGAGATTTATTCTTGTATTGAGTTATTTCTAGCCTTGGTCGCAGCCATGAGCTAGATGTTGATACTATTTTGGATATAGTCTGGTCACAGATGGACTCGATCAATAATATTGATTCTAATATAAACTAGTTAGATATCTGAATATAGCTTATGTTTATATGAGTTATATTTATGTCACCTAAGATCTATTATTTATTTTATATAAGTACTAGTTACTTTATGAGTTAGTTATACGTAGGTCGAGGCCTTTCATGGACCCTATCGATCCAAGATCGTGGGTGACTGAAAAAGTGTATAAGAGGGAGCAGAGATATACAGGTCAAGGCCTTCCATATGGTTCTACCTATTGAAATTGATGGTAGGGATAGGAACTTACATATTTAATTATCATTATTTCAGCATATCAGCATACTTGTTTATCAGTGTTGTTTATTGTTTATACACTCGGGTACATGGGGGTACCGGAGGGTTTGCATTCATCCTTGTGTGCTTATTTATTTATTTATTTACCTTCTGTTGAGATGTATAATTTAGCTGATTAGAACTTGAGGGATCCTTAGATCTCGAGGGATCCTTGGTAAGTCAGGAATTAGTTTACTAATGGTATCTTGCTGGACTTATTTCATGGTTTCTTTTCATGACTCTCTTTGTGATTATACTTGTCTAGTTATCCTTATTCACACTCCCCTTACTTAAGGTTATTGGTATATCACCACTTTTGTTATTTATTGTACCTCTTATTAGCTGATTATGGATTCAGGTACGTTCTTTCACTTGTCTACCTGAATATTCCCGATAATAACTAGTTGTTTAGGATATTTACTTATCTTGTCCTATTAGCTAGTTCTATGTCTGTGATTCTTGTCCGACTTTTGTGAGCTGTTTTCCTATTTGTCTAGTTACTGCTTGTATATTCCTAGTAGGTATAGCCTACTTTGTTTTGGTACTCATACTACACTTCTGTATTTTTTTTGTGCAGATCCTAGTATGAGCGGCTCGTGTTGATTCTTGATCGAGTCCTGATTCTATTGCTGAGATAGAGGACCGCTCCTAGCATTCAGAGTTGATCTTTATCTTTCTTATCATTTACTTTTTGTTATTATACTGAGATAGATATTGTATTTTCATTTTCAAACATTATACTCTTATATTAGTGGCACATTATATTTGAATATCAAGTTTAGGGGTATTTTTTACTTATTATAGACTTCTGTTTATCCATGTCCCTTATTTATCTCTTACTTTCCGCACTTAGTTCTTACCTTTCTTACTTTATGGGTGGTTATCCAATGGTGGGTTATAGGTGACCTCATTATTTGAGAAACCAGGTCATGACTCTTCAGCACCGGAGGCCCCTATGTAACTCTATTTAACCAATAATAGAGAATCAAAATTGATTTACCAATGAATCACGAAATTCTATTATGTGAAGCAGAAGCTCCTAAACCAGATTTATCCATTTAGATCTGCTAAGGTTTCTAGGAAATCCTGGGGAGAATTCCTATGAGTTAATTTTTTATTATGAGGAGAGATTGAAGAACCTCGATATTCTAGAGATATGTGTGGTTTCCTACACAACATTTTAGATGCGAGGGGAGGCAAAGAAATGGTGGAGAGATCATATGATGTATAGGCCAACTCAGGCCCCTCTGATAACTTGGCCTATGTTTTATGAGATGTTTTTGAGAAAGTTTGTCTCGAGTAGAGAGGGATTTTTTGAGGGAAAATTTCAAGATTCTCGAGCAGTGCTCGACAATAGTGGCGAAATACGAGGCTAGATTCATCAAGTTTGGTGTATAGAGTACATTTTATGCCTATGGAGAAGGAGCTAGTTTGCATATTTTCTTGGGGTTTGAGGGAAGACCTAGGGAGGCTACAACATTATTGGTATTTGATGGTTGTTCCTTTCAGGCTGTGGATGAGCATGCTCGGACTATAGAGTCCCTTCATCATAAGGCCCATGGGTGCCTCGATAAGAGGCCTCACCACCAGGGTATTTTCGGTGACTCTCATTCGGGAGGTCGAGGGTCCCAGCATTTATATAAGCACCAAGGTTGTTATAGTAGGCCAATAGAAGCATTATTTTAGATTTCTAAGCCAGTACAATAGGGTCTTAGTGCTCAGTCTTCTGGTCAGTATAGAGTGGTGTTTTGGGGTCTTCAAGTCAGGGTGTCCATTCTGGGTTAGCCAGTAGTTCTCATTAGAGTAGTCCATTTGTCCTTTGTTTCGAGTGTTTTTTTTTGTGTTCCATTATGCTAAAAAGTGTCCTTTAATATGTATGCTTCAGGTAGTGGCACAGTCGGCTTAGCCTATGAGAGAAGTGATGCCACCAGCTAGAGGTGGGGCCCAAGATGGAGGTACTCAAGGTGGAGGTTAGTGTGGTAGGTCAGGTGGTCGCTATAGGGGTCGGTCATGTGGTGGTTATCACCAGTTCTATACGGTTCTAGGTAGGCCAGAGGCCGATACTCGGATGTTGTTATTACAGTTATAATTTTTGTGTGCCATAGGTCATCATCGACCTTATTTGATCCCAGTCCTACTTGATCTTATGTGTTATCCTTCTTTCCACCATATTTGGGGTTGGATAGATTAGTAGTGAATCGGATTATGAGGTCTTGTTTGATTTCTATTAGGGGTTATAATACCTAGACCGATTTATTGCTCTTAGATATGTTGTATTTTGATATTATATTTATTGATTGGTTATCCCCTCACCATGCAGTTTTGAATTTTTATGCCAAGACCGTTACCTTAGCCATGCATGGCGTATCCCCGATGGTGTGGTAGGGTTCTTTCAGCTGCTCACCGACATGAATAATCTCTGCCTTCAGTCTAGGAGACTTGTAAAGAAAGGATATCTATCTTATTTAGCTTACGTCTGAGAGGACACTCATTCTCCTAATCTTGTTTGTGCCGTCTGAGCGGACACTCATTCTCCTAATTTTGTGTTTATTGTTTGTAAGTTCTTAGATGTGTTTCTGACTGAACTACTTGCCTTGCGCCCGAGCATGAAAGTGATTTTGTCATAGAGTTGGAACTGGGCACTAGGCCTATTCCTATCACTTTTTACTATATGGCTCCTGTTGAGTTGAGAGGTCTAAAGGTTCAACTCTAATTTTTGCTAGATAAGGGTTTTATCCAGCAGAGTGTTTCATCGTGGGGTACTCCAATGCTATTTATGAAGAAGAAATAGGGGTCAATGCAGACGTGTTTAGATCTCTGGTAGATAAATAAGCTAACATATATGGTTTGTAGGTACAGAATTCTAAACGAATCCCAAGGATCCAATTATAATGTTGAGTTTTACTCTGGTTATTGATATCTGGTACATGACTTTTGTTCATCGTGATCGTTTTCCTCAGTGTTACGATCACGTAGAACAAAATAGTAGGTCCAATACTTTATCTATCATGATCGTGTGGGTACTTATCATGACTACAAAGCATGTGGTTTCAAGTGAAAAAAAACCCGTGAAACGTGGTTTTTTCCCTTGTTTATTATTTTTGGACCTTGCAAACTAATATTGGGATATTTAAAAAGACATAATTTGATGTCAAACTCATGAGGGAGACTTTTAATTATTAATTATTCATTATCCATTATCCATTAATTATTTTATGATTTTAACATCAAAACGTTTGTTTTTAAAATGGAAATTTGGAGATTTTTAGAGAAATTCTTGAATTGATATTTTTAGATTTTGAAGGTCAATTTCTACTTTATTTTTAATAAAATTTCATAGTTGATATTCCCAAACATGTGTATGTACTTTTGAAAAAAAAAATCAAATTCACCCTTACGCCTCCATTTTGACTTTTTAGGGATGATTTTGAATCCAATTTCAAAAATAACAATATGAGTATCATTGTTCATATTTTCTCGTTCTTAATCTATAATTGACTAAATTTTATGAATTTGGAGGAGTTGCACAAAGAAAAGGCCCAAGTCTTACTCAATTTCTTCACTTTAAGGCAAGTGGAGGTTCTTGACTCTTCTACAAAGTGTGCTAGGTGCTTATGTGCTTGTTTCTTATAATTGGAAGTAGTGGAGACTATTTGAGAGTGTTTGTATGGGTAAAGTGACGAGTATTCACTAAAACACTAGAGTCAAGCATGTGGATCTAAAAATATAAAAATAGTGATAACTCATTGATTAATTGATTTCTCTATTGAATTGTCATATCCATGTGGCCTTGAGATACCTAATGAGATTATTTGTAATTGGTTGCCTCCTTATATTTGTAAGTGACCTTTGTTGATCTGATATGATTTTTCATTTGATGATCCCATGAGTGGCCTTATTGATTTATTAAGTGAAATTGTCATTTTTCGTGATTCGCACATGATATTATTTTTTGATTGATGATCTTTGGATTATTGATATGGAAACATAGCTCTTGAGACAAATGATAATTGAGATAAGGAACGAGGTGCGATTTTCAAAATTTTCATGATATATAGATAAGCAAAAAATAAAAAGAGGATTATGATATGAAAGGCAAGGACCGACATGCGACTTTTGATATTGTCATGATACTGATATATGATATGAAAGACAAGACAGGTGCAATTTTTGGCATTATTATGCTACTGATAAATGATTTGAAAAGCAAGTATGATTTACTCAGTGTTAGATGGGTTATGAGATAAAAGTAAGGACCGACGTACTATTTTCGGTATTGCAATGGTATATGGAACATACATGCATCATTTTACTTGACATTGCACCGCATTGCATTGAATATTCATTGATTTTGTACATGAATAATTTCATATTTTGTGATCATAGCTGATATGAATTATTTGATTACCTACATTTGATGTAGATATAAAATTGTCTCTTTCATTATTGTTGGGTAATATTATGGGATTTAAATGGTTGAGAATAATGAGATTAGCGAATCGATTACATGATCCAGGTGAGGTAAATTACTTATATCCTCATGAATTTGAAATGAGAAGGAACTCATAATTATGATGAACAAATTAAGAAAGTTATTATTAACGATGTGTTGAAACAGACAGGTTGATTATGATATTAATTGGATAATAAGATTGTTATGATAAATTAGATTGATCTTATTTTGATATAGATGCTTTATTATTTGAATTTGGCCAATGATGATTTTATTTTGATACGTGTCTATTGATTTTGAGAGCTTTGTTGTGGCATTTCCTGATGTGCATGATGTTATTGTGAGATTCTCTATGCCATGTTTATGTTAATATTATATTCCACTGGATAATCATCTATTTATGGGTTGTAGTTATGGGAGGATCAGTTGGTGCGTCAGAATTTCAGGTGCTCGTCATCACTTTATTTTAGAGACAATCACGGATACTTATTGAGTACCTATTGTATTTTTTTATACTCACCCTTACTTTTTTACATTTTGTGTAGATGCGAAATCCCATACTGTTCGACTTCCTTCTCAGTGTAGAGCTCGACTTTCCAATTTTAGAGTACATACAAGGTAACCTCTTGTCGTCCTAGTAATCCTTAATGTACTCTTTCACTTAATGTCTTTTATTCTATTTGAGGATGTGGACATTTTGAAATTGATTATGTATTTCGTATTTGTATATTTACTCTATAGTGGCTTGTACACAGTGATATCGGATTTTAGAATGATTTTTAGGATGATTACTTTGTTTGAACCTTTTGTCTTCTTGCTGGCTCATTTTACTTTCTCCATCTATCCTTATGTTTATTATTTAGGCTTATCTGTCTAGGTAGGTTACAACATGTGTCATTACAACTGAATTTTCAGTCATGACATCCACTTGATAATTGAATAGTGTAATTATCCACTACCAATTACACCCAATTACCTTCTAATCATGTAATTACTTGTCCAACCAAACATACAAATAATGTAATAAACTCAAATACACCTAATTCAATTCACAAGGTAGATTTCTAAACAGGCTCTAAAGGAAGACAAACTCCAATCAGGTAAATAATGCTTTTACAACACCAAAACAAACGGAAAGGAGAAAGGGACAACTAAGCCTCACTCACACCACCCAAACTTCTGGAATGTGAGGGCTTGTCTGGTATTGGAGATGGGAATGGATGTGAGTTTGTCGGATCGATTTTATATTTGATTCATCCGATTTATTGATTTTCGATTTTTAAATATGTTAGATTTAAAAATCAAGCCAATAATATATTTTTTATCAGTTTTTGATTTATTGGTTTTTAGTCCTTAACAGTTTGATTTTCTGTTTAACCAAATATAAAAACTCCTGAAAAATATATATGACTTCTCTAACAATTTAGCACGTCATGCCAATAAATTCTCATAAAATTTATTTAAAAAATGTTAACAACTAACATGAAAAGACTATAGAAGTGCAACATGGATATAAGAGTTTGTTTCTTGATTCACTGTATGCAGGTTAAACTGAATATTCATTCAGAAAAGAAATTGAATTTTAGGTGCAATCTCAGTTCTTAGTGCAGAGAACCAAAGAGTTGAAGAGAAAATAAATGAAAGAGGAAAGTAATTTGAATTAGATTTTATAAATTATGAAGGCACTAATATATAATTAGAGAAAAAAAATTTTAATATAATCTTATTGAGTTAACCGATAACTCAATATCAAAAAACTAAAACCGAACTGATAATTCGATAATTTTAATAAAAATAACATTAACCCAATAACCTAATAGCGATGAATCAATTAAAAAAAATTCCAATTTGATTTATCAATTAAATCGATTTTTTGACACCCTGGATGAAATAAATAAAGTTATTTCATGGATTGAGATATTTCATGAAATTAGTTATCTCACTATATGTATAGGATAATTTATTCCACCATTACAACAGAAATAATGGAATAGGTAATTTCAAAAACTAAGTAATATCTCTAACTAAAATCAGAATAAAAGATTTTTGTTATTATTCCTTTACCTCTCGTACCAGATAACCCTGAGAACACTAATGGTGCGCAGTTCATAAGTTAATATGCGGACATCAAAATCACTGATAAAGCTTCTCAAATTATCCACCAAAATATAATAATAGTCTATGAATATTACCTTAAACTTGTCTTCTTCATTAATCGGCAAAATTTTAGTTGTTTCGTATGAAGTGATGTATTTAACTTTGTGCGAACCTATCCTCGTGGATATTAATATTTTCTTAAAATAACTTATGTTATTTCAAAAGTAGTACTTGATCTCCAATTTTAAGACTTCTTTGGATCAATTTGTCATGCCGACATTTTAAAAAAAAATTCTTTAATTTTTATTTGCATTTTCATAGGCTTCTAGCCTCAGTCTTCACTCTTCAGGGAATACACGTATGTTAAGCCGAGGTATCTAAATGATCAACAAAAAAAACCTAAGGTGTTAATATAAAGGAAAAATGACAACTGATCCTTTTGCTAGGTTTAAAGTAGTCCGACCAATGAGTATTCATTACACACTTTTTGTTCTTTTTTTCAAAGTTCACACTTACAGTTTTCACTCAAATATTTATGAACTATCTATTAAATTTGACGGAAATTATAAAAAAGTTGTTTTACCATAAATACCAAAAAAGTCTTATCAAATCTAAAATATACAACACAAAAAGTTGCTATAAGATATAAGTTATATAAATTACACCTCAATGGGGTTTATCGCTAGAACCACATATGCAGGTTCATTAGCTGGCTAGCTTTTGCCACCGGACAATGGTTAGTTTCAGGACTAGCCAGCAGTCTTCGCCTTAAGATTCATTGACTTTACCATGGGGTTAGCATCCTATATTTACTTCATAGGATTATCTGGGACTTTAAGAGATCGAGGAAGTTTACGAGGTCTAGATGACTCCCCCCAAACTACAATGGTTAGTTTCAGGACTAGCCAGCAGTCTTAGCCTTAAGATTCATTGACCATGGGGTTAGCATCCTGTATTTACTTCATAGGATTATCTGGGACTTTAAGAGACAGGTCGAGGAAGTTTACCAGATCTAGATGACTCGCCCCAAACTACTTGAAGAATTATGTCTGATGATTCATCAGGCGGCACAGTCGATCCAAGATGGAATTATTATCCCGATTCTGTGAGGTATAAGGCAATGCGAGACAACCCTCTGTTGTATTCTCACTTCAAGAAGAGAAGACAATTCTAGTAAACATGAATTGCAAGGAACTGATCAAGAGAACCATTAACATGTTTAACATGTGTATCATCAGATTAAGAGTACATTCACTGTATCAGTGCAAAGAGAGAGATGTACAATCTGCCGTACAACCATAGCAGTAGTTTCTAGAGGTAATATAACGCCATATCTCGTAGTGGTCTTCCCTGTGGTGACGTATTCAGCAGATGCTCAAAAAGCTGCAGGTCTCATCCCATTCTGCTCGAGTTTGGCCGATCTTTGTATTTTCGGACATAGCCTTATGCCAGAAGAAAAAAAATACATGGAGCACCATTAGCATGAATTGGTATCTCCTAAGCCAGAAAATAATCCTATTTCTTGAATCATGTTGTTCTCCGCAAAAGTAGAGCCAACATGTAAGACAATGCAGAATCAACCGATGATAAAGCAATGGTAAACAGGCCAACTAGAACAAGTGCCAGTGCTGCAGTCTTCAGCTGCAGCAAGTGAAGAAACTGTCAGTTTTACTGCATGTATCTCAACCCCCCAAAAAAGATGAACGTTCTTTGAAACTAGGTTTAATTTGTTAGCCGAGCAAATCAGTGCAAATCAAGATCGTATTTTAGCACATAATAGAACCCAAGAACTAAAAATTTTGGGTAAAATAATTTGTCCCGTCATTAACCAAATTGGAAAATACTGTTTGATGTGTATATGATTTCCAACAATTAGCTTCTGAAAATCAAATTCCAACAGCGCAGAAACTTCAAAAAACACCACACTTTTTTAAAAAAAAAACCTTCTATTTGGAAAGCTGTGGCTCCAGCTATTTTCAGTTAAACTTGGATATTAACACACTGAAGTGTAATAGGCCATATGCATAGCGCACCAAATGAAATGAGCAGCTTTGCTCTAAGAAGGGAAAATACTAAAACTACCAGCATAATGATTCAACTTAGGGGTTAAATGAACAAGCAAATGACATTATCCCCTTAAAGAAAAACAGAAGAGTACCTATGCTGCCACACAACTCAGTGGCTAAATGAAGAATGAACAATCATTAGCAAAGCGGAAGCCAACAAATAGACTGGAATCGAGAAGTGAACCACTATTACTCAATGTTTATACTAGAATAATAAAGGTAGA
>JBDJHY010160732.1:0-12612 GCA_039654485.1 Withania somnifera | reverse complement strand
TTTGCTATTCTATATTAGTGGTTCTTATGACATTGACATCGGGTTTTGGGAAATTGTATTTCATATTATTGTTTTTTCGCACATGTTGTAGTCCTCCGCTTTGGCTACGGACTACAGGGTTTGGTTCACCTACTGGGTGGATAGTAGGTGCCATCATGACTCCGAGAAGTCGGGTCGTGACACGTAGTATACACAGAAACACGCTACCCCTTAGGCATCACCATATTACCAGGGGTACACTAAAAAAACAAGGGAAAAAAAGTAAATATAATTGTATATAGTAACCAGTCCTGCATACGCTTCTCCTCCAGTACCCGTAGGTCTAGAAGGCATAACCCATGGAAGGCTAACCTAAATATTCCCGGTGTATCTCTCCTTCGACCTATACCTCCTCGAAGTCGCATGAAATCCTGGAGGCAAGGTCCATTGAGGTATGTCACCACATACTATCTCGAATGTAATCATAACCTCTCATCCCAAGTCTCAGGGCCTTAAGGGTCTTAATAGTCTGGCATGCCATGCCTTATATTAACAGTGGCATCAAGTCGAACTCGATAAGTCATGGCATTCCATGCATGTATGTCATAGTATAACCAAAAGTCCTCGAGGGAACTATATCATCAATGTCTCTTTAACTATCAAATGTGATAAGTATCAAAAAGTTGTACTCACTATCATATGAGGATGGGCTCAAATTCCAGTGGTTGTACTCATTTCCATACAGAGTCGGGCTCAATTCCCAATATTTATTAGTCAAATGATATTTCCCAGTGCCAGGATGTAAAGCCTGGACTAAAATAAGTGAAAATGTTATAATCGGGTGCTCGATACAGTGCTGAACCTAAAATAATAAACAAGTTATTACTTATATTATTATTAGAATATTACCATTTATTGATTTATGTCATTATCCATCTTTATTGTTAAAATCAGCCTCTAGCCATCATGGCTCAATACTCAGGTGGTGATACTGAGCCAGCCCCAATACACTCTTATCAGAGCCATAGCCCAAACCTCTAGTGTCATGAATGCACAACATATCAACAAGTATATATAAACACGTGATCATGTAATAACAATTTCCTATGTGCTGTATAGGTATCATTGGACAACTCCTAAATCATAGGCACCATATTTATATATCGAATGCCAAAATATAAACTAACTAGCAAATGGATGAAAGAACGGTACAGGATCACTATATTCACCTAGCTACCCAACCCATGAATGCTATTTAGTACAATTATTAAAGCTATAAGCCTAGAGATTGCCCCACCGAGCCTACCTATCGTCCGATGATAAAGCGCTGCAAGTTCACGAATAGCACTCCGACTGATATCAAATGATCTCAAAATGCTTTGAAACTTGCGTCAAGATATTCTATATGTTAATACGAGTCTAATGGTATAATTTATGCTAAGTTTTGGGTTGGGCCTAAAATTAGGCCTAAATTGGGCATACAGGACTCGCTCATCGAAACTAAAAATAAATATCGCCATGAGGTTCCCAATGTTACTAGGAACCCTTGCTCCAAATTTGAGCACAATTCGAGTAAGGGAAGACCCTTGAACAGCCCGGGTAAAATTGAGTATAAAAGGGCTAAAGAATTGACCTTTATGAATTTATACATTGAATTCAGAAAAGGAAACATTACTACGATGAAAAATAACCCTAACGAGAAAGGAACTATTATATATCTTCGGATATAATTGAAGGAATCAAAAGTTCATCACTGGGGTATTAATGGAGGAAAAACTCTAATGTTAATAAAATTTAACGGATAAAATCACTTACCGAAGGTGAGGATGATGTACAAATTCTTCAAGGAATGTTTTATGAATTTTGGGGAGGTTTCTAAGTCAAATCGCCCAATTTCTTGAGGGAAAATAAGGGAAAGGTTGAGGAAAGAATGACCCCAAAATGGTGAAAACTGCCAGAAATACCCCCCAAGATACCGATTATCGAACCAAAATGTCGATAAATCGGCACCCCTATCAGTGGCAGGCACCGATTTATTGGCCAACTAACTGATATATCAGTACCTGCTGATTAATCGGACCATCTAATTTTTTGGCAGAATTGACCGATTTATCGTTCATCGCTGATAAATTAGACCATTTAATTGATAAATCGGTCATAGCTGCACCAACAAAACAACTATTATTCTGAATTCCACCAGGGTTTCGAAAATGAAACGAAGTCCAATTTTGACAAGACAAATATGTTTTCTATGAAAACACATTCCAAACTCAACATAATCAATGAAATTGACATCGGAGGTCGTTTGAGCGAAATTGACCCCTAACCAAGACTTAGCAAAAACTAGAAAAATTTTAATTTTCCACATAACAACTCAAATCGAGCATGAAGACCTTGGGAAGCATACCAAGGGTCAAACTTTCCTAAATTCAGCATTCCGAAATGATGGAAGCATCAGAATTCCGATCCGATACTCTGAACACCAAAACACTACCCAAGCTCCACTTTATGCCTTAAACTTAACTAATATCCACAAATTGGCATAAATTGCAAGAAGAAACTACAAAACACAAACTTGCGGTCAATCTTGACTTTATTTGGATTTTGGAGCTAACGAAACTATCTAGATTTAATTCCGAGCTCATCTTGAAGGAAAGTTGACTTTGGTCAATGAGTACTTAGTTTTAGGATCTTAAACAGATAATTTGAGATATTTCTCAATCAAGCCGCCAAGGATCCAAACTACTGGTCCCAGCAAGTCATAAATGACTTGGGGAACCTACTAAAATGCTCTAGAATACAAAACCTTAAGTATTTATCATAAACGACTATGAGGATAATTACACTAGACCTATTTCAATAACCCATAAGTTAAAATCACTCTCAAATAAATGGTCAAGTAGGTTAGTCAGGACAAATTGACGATAAGTCACTGAGCGCATACCTCAATAAGGGATGATGCATCAATGTTTACATTGAGGAAAGAGCTAAACAACTTACTAACTACATAGAACTAATCTCAATGCCAAAGTCTAGAAAAGTTTTGAAAATAACCCAAACATGCTACAGAAAGTGGACTAAACTAAAGTAGAGCATGATTTGACACAAAAATCTAGGACCACAAGAGAGGGTATCTCGAATATGCTCAAGATCATTATGGCCAACCCAACTATCTAGAATAACATATATTAAGAGTAAAGCTCCTCAACAGCTACCCAATAGGATATAACATCAAAATCCACTATTAAGAGATCAACTACTAAGGTAGAAGGAAATACCAGCATCAATAGCAGCTGAAAAGCTAATCTCATCACATACCTTAATAAATAATGAGCAAGAACAGAGGAGCACATATGCATAGAATCTAGATAAGGCTACATAAAGTCCAAACTCAAAAAAATAAGAGACAAACAAATAGATATAAAGGAGAACCAAATATAAAAGCCAATTAAAGATGGGGCTGGCAAAAAAAACTAGGAATCAACCTGAGATCACACCGACTGAAGCCTATGTCATTACTCTAACCGAGAAAACACAAAGATGATCAGAGTCACCATTAGAAAAACCCACACCCTGACCTCATGATCCACCATGTTGAGAATCACCTCTAACCAGTGGTGAAACTTCCCCTATAGAACTCTAAATTGGATGAACCAATTTCTGAACTACTCGATACTAGGGATAGTCTACAACAATATGACCCATAACTCCATATACATAACATGATATATATGGCCGACTTTATGAGACGTCCTAGATGAACCCCGATAGCCATCACAATCTGTTGCTCTGGGGGAAGTACCACTAAAAGTAAGACCAGAAATCTACCTATAAAAACCATACTATACCCCCATCTAAAGTATGTAAAACTATCTGAACCTTCTCAATGGGGTAATCCCTACCTCTCAACACCACATCAACCAAATCTCATATTGGGGCCTCTTAACACTGCCTCCATTTTCCTTTTGACAGATACTCTCCACAAACTTAGCACAACCAGTAACCTAAGTTAAAGAACGACCCACTACTACCAAAGGCTCTAATGTTAAATGAAGAGGCAATATCAAACCCTCAACAAACCTCCAGGTCCTCTTATACTCCGAGGGAAAATCCATAGAAGTATACCCAACCAACTCATGGAATCTAGTCTCATACTCAGCAATGGACAAAGATTGCAGCTATAGACCTCTTAACTCACCTCTAACCTAAGAAGTAGTCCAAACACCGGGTGATATCCTTTTCTGAGATACACCACTCAAAGATCCCAAAATACCAAGAAGTATATCCTAAAGAACTAGTATAGAAATAAACCATATTGATGCTGACACAAAAGAAATATAAATTGGTCTGTGGAGACCAGGTGATGGCTAAACCAAAATAGGCTGGGCCTAAATCACTAGAGATCTGACAAGTGAAACATTTCTCATGGGTGTCATAGTACTGGAACTTCCTCGGACTCAAGTTCAATCTCTAGATCAACTCCCTTCTCTTGATGCTTCCGATAATCATGAATATGTTATCTGCAAAAGAGTGAAAAAGAACAACAAATATTTCAATAGACCAACTAACATTCAGGTTTGATATGAAAGTGAAAAAGATATGGATTTCCTAAGAATGTCAATATAGCATATTGAAGATAGGTTACACATGTTATCATACCCGAACTGAAGGACTCAACTAGACACTGAATTGTGTACTAAGGATACCAAAAAACCTAGGGCTCTGTTACTAATTTTTCATGACCCAATTTCTTAAGTCATGAGAACACCTGCATGCCACTACAGGAGAACCACCCAAACAATATGGAAAGCAAAAATAAGAAATGCAAGTAGAAGATGATACCATAAATAAGGAAAGGACATGCAAAAATATAACATAATAAAAAAATCCCTAAAACCCGGTATTCCATCAAATGAGGCACAAAAAGTAAATAAAGAATAAGAAATAAATAAAATATTTGCTTTCGGGACATAAGATAAGCAATAAATTGGCTAAAGAAAAGATAAAGTTAAATCTTGAATGCTGAAGATCATTCTCTACCTTAGAATCTGGATAATAGCAGAAACCTCAAAAACTATGATGTTCACTCATACTTGAATCTACAGAAGGAAGATGCAAATTGTAATATGAGTACCAAACATCCAAAGCAATTGGTTACCTAGTATGCATTATCAGCTGATTGCTCCCATATAAGAATAAAAGTAGTAAGTAGAAGATAATGAAGGAAACAATCAAAGAAGTCAAGGAATATAAATATAAACAAGTAAGACTAGCTATAGATAGATGGAAGCAAAAACAGAAAAAATTAAAGAGCTAGCTAACAACAGTCATAGAAGAATCTAACTAAAGAAGGGAAACATATATGAATCCTTGTAATAGATAATCAAGTAAAGAGAATAAGTAGGAGCAATATATTGGTAACCTCAATAAAGGATAAAGGAAGAAGGAATAATCAAATGAAACCCATACATAAATAGAGATAACTAAACACGGTCAATACAAAACAAATATCAAATAAAAGTCATCACTAAAAGGTATACGAAGCAACAAATATATCAATACAAACAAGTCAAGCTTAGTCGATGGGTACCCCGTCCTAGCATAAGGTACATTTAAGAAAACAAGTGCCAAAAGTAACACAAAGATGATGCATCAGTATTGGGTGTCTCAGCGATTCTCTTCCAGTTGCCGCATATCTAGTTGGTACGACCCATGGACGGCCATAACCAATATACCCATGGTAGGCCACAATCGTATACCAACTCGTATCAGAATATCTTAATAAGTCTCTTATAACCAGAAATATCTTAGGGTCTCAATGCATGTGCCCAAGCATTACTGAGTCTAAAACCAATAGAAATATTAATATACATGACCAAAAATGTCTCGATCTAAAATAATGTAATGAATAATACTCAACATCCGACATCGAGCTGGAAGTATAAGTGATAGCAAGGTCATAGTACCCAGAGCTAGGTTTTAGGGTCTAGACTAAAACAAGTTAGAATATAGAAGTACCGAGTGACTAATCAACAAACAAGTCTAAAAAAATTAAGAAAACCATGAAATAGTCCTTTTTAAATAAAAGTTCATTTATAAACCAATCCATCTCAGTATTACAAGTATCAAAATCTTTGTAATCAACTTTCATTATTAAAAATCTCATAGTAGTGCCAATCAATAATATCTGAAAATGGGACCTTAAGGCAATGAAAGGTTCCAAAAGAAAAAATAATGGGATCTAGGACATAACAGTGGAAACCAATGCATAAAATCTCAATTTCATGATGATGACATGCAGAATCACAGTAAATAGATCAAAGAAAGTCCAACCAACTCTACAAAGGGTTGGAATCACTACATCACATAATCAACAACCATCCAAGTTTTAAGACTCATGAATATTACCCGTAATCTCACCATCTATGTTACAGAATCAATAAAGACCACTCGGGGTCATAGGGTAAACTATAATTGCAATGAAATATCGAAACAAAAGATAAGGCCAAACTAAATAAGTGGACAGGGTCAAGGGTAACAAACTAGAATTTCCAACTCAAGGATGATATATAGTACTATTATTTCTGATATAATCCAATTCTAAGATAGGTAATTCATTGCCTACTTGTCGTCTGATGATAAGCTCACAAATACTAAGTAGAATAGGCTCGAAAAATCCCAAATGCTCAAAAAATGCATGAACGAGCTCGAGCTATAACGAAACTACCAAATTAATAGTATACACTCTAATATGATTCAAATGATACCCATAAATTTATATTTATAGTTGGGGTCAGAATCTGAGTTAGAATAGGCTTATGGGCCTGCAAACCCAAATCTCCAAACAAAAGATACAAAATGTTCTCTACATCGTAGGAACTCATACCTAAAAATTGAAGCTAAGGAGAGAAAAATTAATGTAAAATTAATGAAATAAAGTAAAGAAAGAAGTAGGAGAAATTTGGAAATTTAAGAAAGAATTTCAAGAAAATCTGGGTGGAAATTTACCCGTTAATGATGCGACAATAGTTAGAAATGCTTACTAATACTTCCTAAGCTTAATAATGGAGACCCATGACTTTTTAAGTTCAATAATGGGGTTTTAGACTAAAGAATAATGAAAAGTTTGAGCAAAAAGTTAGAATTTTGAACATAAATACTGGTCCCAGGGAACCACTTCATGATAGTGGGGACCAAGTCTGAGATCACGATAAGAAGAGCTTCATACTTTCACAATTATGAGGAACATCTCTGCAATTGTGTTAATCAAAATAGATTATCTTTGCGATCGCGAGGACCTGGTCTGTGATTGCAAAGAGATGCATAGGGATTCACTAGAATAAAAAATTGGGAATGAAACTAACTTGGAAAAGAGGCACAGGATGAGTTCAGAAACTAATGAAAATAAACCAAATATGAAAATTACATGGAAGTACATTCCAGACTTAAAGGACTAGATGAAATTTTGATCCGGGATTGTTTTGATTAAATATTGACTAAACCCCACCCTCGACTTTAATTTTCATTACTCTAACTGAGTACCAAAAATGTGTCTGGCTAGTCCAAGGCCTAAATAAACACCTGACCTAACCCATACCTAATATTTTAGAGTTGATAATGCAGTCAGATTTATAATCCAGGGCTTTGATCATCAAAAGTCGAACAAATTCAAAAAATTTTGAACTCTAAAATGTATAAAAGATACAAAACAAGATAAAATCACAACAAAGGATTTCGAACACAAACCAAGAATCTATATAGATCAAAATCCATATTCCATAGCTAAGAGAACTATTTAAACTCATACCGAGATATTTTTCAAGGAATGCTGACCAGGTTAATGATATAAGAAGTTAAGTCTTTAAAAGAGGAAAACAAATATAACAACCAAATGAACAACCCATGAACCGAACGACTGGTCCAGATAAGCTATAAATTACTTAGGGTTTCTGTAAGAAAGATCTAAGATACAATAAAGTGCAAAAATTGCAAAACTAACCAGATGGATCGCTTGAGTTGATTACTTTATTTAAGGCACGTGGAGATTTTGACTGTCATACAAAGTGTAGTAGGCTGTTATATGTCAATTATTTAAAATTGGGAGTAATGGGGAATATTTAGGGGTGTATGTGTTGGTGAAGTGACGAGTATGCACCCGGACACTAGAGTCAAGCATGCGGGGTTAAAACTACGAAATGCAAATGGTCATAAGTTGTTGATTATTTGAATCTTCTATTGAGTTGATATTTGGGTAGCCTTTGTGATTCCTATGAAATATTTTTATTTTCAAGTGATTCCTTACTTTAGATTATTCCCATGAGTGGACTTTGTTGATTTGAAATGATATTTCTTGTGTGGGGGCGTTATTGATTTACTTACCATGATTATTCCTTTATTAAATTGTATGCCCTTGAGTGGCTATAGTTGGGTTTGTATAATTCCTATTGATGTTATGCCCATTAGTAGACTTGTCGGTTCATTAAGTACGATTGTTCTCTTGTTGAATTATGGTTTTAAAAGGCATCGACTTAGGTATAATTTCTAGCATTATCATGATATAAGTTCAAAAAGAAAGACAAAGAGGAATAAGTTATGAAAGGCTAGGTCCGATGGCATGGTTATCACAAGGAGATATGATTCAAAAGGACAAAGTTAATATGCAATTTCCAGAATGATCGTGATATAGATATATGATTTAAAAAGAAAGGGTCGATGTGATATTCACATTATTACATGGACACATTGACATGAGGATAAAAATACATGGTTATGATTGTATGGATACAGTTTACTTCAGTCTATTCTTTCAGAACTCATCCTATAAGTCTATTTCTTAGCAGTGTCATATGTACCCTTCTTATTGTGGATAGAACTGTGTGTTGGGAACTAATAGGAGTGTATAGCAATTTTTCCCGAGTTAGTGGTATAACTCTTGGGATTTTCCCATTAGTTATGGCTTAACTTGAGAAAGAGGACTTGCACTTGAATAGACCGACGATAAATACTTCATAATGATGGGTTGATGCACTTGATGATCTTTGTAACTTGGATTTACCATTTAGAATCCTTTCAAAAATTCTATTTCTTAGTAGCAGCGGATGTACCATTCTTATCGTGGTGGACTTGTGTGTTAGGGCCTAAGTTAAACATTATAGGATGGTACAAAATGGTTATACTTGATATTTATATGTTAGTTTATGAGATGATTATTTATTTGTTATAAAGTAATAGTATTGATGGTGGTATAGGTATTTCATTATCTATCTTCCAAGACTATTTATTGACTGCATCGGATGTACCATTACTATCATGGATGAACTTGTTTGTTAGGGACTGAAATAGAAGTAGAATTGAATAAAGTTTCTTTTTTCCTTAGCTTATTCCTTTTACAATCCAATCCATGAGTCCATTATTAGGTTTTATCAAATTTACCCTTCCTACCGTGTGTGGACTCGTATATTGGGGATTGAGATGGGAGATAATGGACACCCTTCGAAAGTCTATGTTATCACTAGTCAAAAATTCCCATGAGTTATAAGTTGACTTGACCGGAGACCTAATTTTGGGATAGGCTGAGGGGAGATCTTGACACTTGTGATTTGTTTTGATTCCTAATATTTTATTAGTGTATTACTTATTTGTTGAGATTCCTGATGAGACGATATTTGTATCTTACGGTAATGATAGTCTATGGGACTTTTGTACTGATATTTTATTGGTTGACTTAGATCATTTATATTGATTTCTACTAGGTAGTTTGTTTTCATATTTTTATATCCTATGTATTGTATTTGTCACTATAAACTACCAAATTCTAATATTTTTTGTAGTCATTGTCATAGGAGAATTATGGTTGGGTTGTCAGGGTAGTGGTGCTCGTCGCTGCTTTCTGTTAGAGCCACCTAGGGATACTTGTTGTATACCCGCTATTTTATTTTGGTACTCACTCCCTTTCTTTTCTACAGTTGGGTAGGTTATGATAATGGAGAAACTTAGGTTGACCCTTCTCAGATCACATCCCGAGGCATACTTTGTAAAGATCTAGAGGTAGTTGGTTGTAGTCCAACAGTGGCTAGGGGTATTCTCTATCTATGTATTTATTTCTATTTTATTGAGGTTTGGAGATATTTGAGACCTTTTGATATATCACACTTGTATTTATTAGTGTTTTGTACACTATGATTCAAGATTTTAGGATGTTTATTATTTGGATTCTATGTTATTCCTTCTTTCTTCTAGGTTACTCATTATTTTTTGCATTTATGTTTCATAGATATTGTTGAGCTTACTTGTACTTGTGGATTAGGATAATGCCATGAAGACTGAATTATGAATCGTGACACTTTCGACCCTGCAATATCAACACACAACAAATTAACACAGAAAATGTCATAATATATCGAGAAACTCCAAACCTCAATTGGTAATGTCAATACTAGAGTTAGTAGTCAATAAGGTCTTAAGCCTATGAAAAGTTGTCTCACACTCATCAAATCATTAAAACGGGACGTCCTTCCTAGTCAATCTAGTCAAAGGTGATGTAGTGGAAGAGAAGCCCTCAACAAACTTCCTATAGTACCTAACTAACCTAAAAAAGCTACAAACCTTAGGAGGATTATTCAGTATAGGCAAATCATGCACTTTCTCATTCCTCATGGATATACCATAATCCCATCCTTAGACACCACATTTCATAGGAATGTTATAGAATCATGCCAAGACTCATGCTATTTGAACTTGGCATAAAAACGTTAATCTATTAAAGTCTGGAGCATAATCCACAAATGATGATTATGCTCCTCCCTACTCCACGAGTATACCAATATGTCATTGATGAACACTATCACAAACGAGTCAAAGTATAGTCTGAATACGCTATTCATCAAGTACATAAAACTTATCGGGGTAATGGTCAATTGTAACAAGTCTTAAAGTCTTTCTTAGGGATGTCCTCTGCCTTAAACCTCAACTGGTGATAACCTGATAAATTGATCTAATAAAACATGCTAGAACCCTAAAGCTGGTCAAACAAATCATTAATATGTAACGTCAAACAATTATTTTTAATAGTCACCATATTCAGTTGATGGTAATCAACACATATCCGCTTCGATCCATCTTTTTTTAACAATTAATATTGCAGCACCCCACGATGAAACACTCGGCCTGATAAAACTCTTATATAACAAGTCCTAGAATTGAACCTTAATCCCACTCAACTTATATGGATCCATACAGTAAGGATAAATGGAAAGAGGTATGTTTCCCCACTCTAATTCAATATAAAAGACTATAACATGCTCATGTGGAAGGCTATGTATGTCGGTCGGGAAGATATCTAAAAACTCACCAATTCTAGGCACAAATTTAAGGGAAGAAGGGCCATCACTAACATAACAAACATAGCCTAGATAACCCAAGCACCCTCATAAGACTAGCTTTCTAATATGAAGAAAAAAATGATCCTAGAAAGTGCACCGTTAACAGAACCCTACCACACAACTAGGTAAACACTAGTAATAGATAAGGTAACAGTCTTGGCATAGAATTGAAAAACTACACTTTCAGGGGATAACTAGTCCAAGCCCAAAACCACATCAAATCAAACATTTCTAAAATAATCAAGTCATCCTAAGTCTCAGTACCTCCAATGGCAATCAAATAGGATCTCACAAAATAATCCACTGCAAAAGAATCTTCATTTGGGAAGGAACAAATAATAGTACACATAATGGCACAAGAACTAAATCAAAAAAAGGAAAAAGTAAGAAGAGACATAGGAACACGTAGAGCTAGAGTCAAATAAAGTTAAATTTAGTTGAATACAAACCAAAATCGTACATGTGATCACCGATTCCAAGTCCTATGCCTTCGATCTACATATAATTGCATAGAACTGATGGATACCAATATCTGATCGACCACCGTCTTGACCACTTGACCTACCAGGCCGAACACCTCTTTGGGTAGCCTCATTACCCTAAGAACCAACTCTGACTAAGGGAGACACTGACTTAATGCTAAGATGATTACTGATGGTTGCACCATCCCGCATTAAGGAAAATCCAAGGCATAATGCTCAATCACCCCATATTCAAGAAAGGCCCTGATGGCCTACACTAATGAGATTTACGAGTTAAGATAGAATGGACATAATGGATTGATTGCAAAAGATAAGCACTCATTTAAGTCTGATCAAAACATTACCCACCATAACTAAACTAACCCTGATCATATTTTTGAAGCGATGAGTGAATTGTCCTGCTAGACTGATTTTAATATTGATACTACTGGTAACCTTTACCTCTAGAGCGGGAACAACTAAAAGTATCCTGGTGGTATAGACTCTTATCATTTTCCCTATGGTCCTCGCGAACTAGAGTTTGCATGGACATAGCATGGTTTGCTACTATAGGAAAAGAATGTCCATTTTCTACCAATATCTCTGTGGTCTCATAAATCTTAGTCCTCAGACGCTAAGAAAAATGGCGAACCCTCACCCACTAAGTAAGCATCAACATACTATTGGGATATTTTAGAGTACGCAACACGCTAGAAGGGGGGTTGAATAGTGTGTGGGAATTTCGAAACTTTTTGCAGAATTTGTGGAGCTAAGAAGAAAGCTGTAAATAA